>VOQK01007804.1:16850-35856 GCA_015052645.1 Benitochromis conjunctus | reverse complement strand
TAGTATTTAACAAATTTAACATGCAGTGTACAGCGCCACAGATGCTCTTACTTCATACACCTGGCAATAAACATGACTTAGATGATATGATCACAAGTTGACAACTGGCCTTAGAATTAACTGTTGCCATTGTTAGTCTTTCTCAATTTGACGTTTTAGTGCCAAATTCATTTTTGTGTGCGTCTGTGTGCAATGTGGCTCTTAAAAGCAGCTACACTGATGATGGGGGGACAGTCATTTTAATATATGACCATCACAAGCACGCTGAAAAACACCAACACAAAGAGCATCCATTGTGTGAAATAAGTCTTTATTGTGTTTCACTGATTGTTAAAACAACTATTACCAAAAGCAAAAGCACGTAACAAAATATGACACTATTATTTTAACACAACGTCTGGTTGCATGCGTTTTCAGTGTGATACATTAACATGCACAGCAGGTTCACATGCAGACTGAATTTGAAACATATGGTATATACAGAGATCGATCCAAATATATAAACAGAGAGGTTGCCATCAACTGCAAACTTCAAAGTTTGTGTTCCAGACCGATGCCCTTGAACATAACACTGCTTTCTTACCAAAAAAGGGGAAAGTCTTTTATTTTAGTTTGTTTATCTACAGTTATGTTGAAAGTTATGGATATAGTACATGCTTTACATATAGTACATTTTTAGCACCATCTAAACTACAAGAAAATGCCTCAACAAGAGCAAATTAGTACAGTCTTTTGGCCAAGCCAGTAGCATTAAAATTGACTGAGGGGAGCTGAGAAATTGAAAATTTTCATTTCATTACATCCAGAGAGGGCCATAAATGAAACAACAAAAGAACATAAACTCTCCTTAGGGATTTACATAATTGAAAATCCAGTGTAATTACCTTCTCTGGTACCCCTTTATAAGTCACCCTTTAGAATTGGTTTTGTGCTCCAACGAAAGGGCTTTAATTATTAGTAATTAGTTCTATAATGCTTTTTAGCTTGCTAGCTATTAATATTAACAGTTTTTGGATTGCCAGGTTATGAAGAAACTCGATGGCTGATGTTTATCCTAATCCAGTACGACACTCATCTCTTTCCCTGTTCGGGACATTTATTCTAATGACCTGTTTGACCTTTTGGAAAAGGCAGTTTAATTACTGTAAAAGCCCTGACTTTAGGAGAATTCTGGTTTATTTAAAATGGGCTTATTTCCCCATTAATGTGGAAAGCTTGGCTTCAAGTGTTATAAGAAAATAGTACAAAATATTGCTCTCACTTAATATTGCTGTTTGGCAAACAGGATTGGGGAGGAAATTCTAACCCTGCTGGGTAGACCCTCTTTGTTGGCTTCCTTTCTGTCGGTAGTGGAATAGACTTGTAGTGTCCAGCTGAGCTGCATAGTGGATAGCCTCAGCAAACAGCTTTACCACCTAATACAGAAAGAAAAAAAATGAAACAGAAGTCCGTCAGTTGTGACAGTGAGTCAGATTGTAAATAAAACCACCAGTTTTAGTTGGCAACATAGTACTGACCTGGAAATTAGTAATGAGTGGAACTCCGTGGTCAATGGCCATTCTACGGATGAGGAAGTTATCCTTCAGGTGGCGTGTATTGTTATTGGGCAAGTTGACCACCAGGTCAATATGACCTTCACTGATGAGTCTATAAAAATAAAAACAAAAAAAAACATGCCAAATAATTAAAAGAAACTATTCAATTTAAACCCAAAGCACAGCGTAAACTTTGACTCAAACAAAATGTGATGGGGTGGATGTGGCTCAGTTGGTAGAGCAGACTCGACTATCTGTAGGGTTGATGGTTTGATCCCTGAACCTTATGTGCCAAAGTTTCCTTGGAAAATGCAGCCTGCCATGCATGGAGCTCCGCCCCCAACTGATGTGTGTGAGAGTGTGTGTGTCCATCTGTCAATGAGAAACAGAGTTAACTCTAAAGATATTAATGTTAAGATTATGAGGTGCTATATATAAAAATATTATGAAAAAATATATATATTTTTATAATTTAATTCAGAAAATATGTTTTACCTATTTTTATTCATGTCAAATGAAATAGTTCCTTCATTTTGTGTTTTAACTTTGATTATGGATTATAGGGCACTAAAATCAATAATGAATCTCAGATTATTAGAATATTTAATTTTGAGTTTGAGTAAATTACTATTCAAGCAGTGTAAATATCATTTGATGATTAAGCCACAGAGAGTTCACTGGAACAAGAAAGTGTTATTGGGAAGCTTCACAAGCAACCAGTGACCAGTTGATTCAAGAACTTGGGAGAGCTTCACAACCAGTGGACTGCACCCGGTGTCAGCGCATCATGAGCCACCATGCACAGATGTTTTCAGGAAAGGAGCTACAACCGTCACATTCTTAATATTAAGCCACACCTTAATTTAGAGATGTAAGAAGCTTCTTACTTGGGTTAAAGAGAAAAAGAACTGGAATGTTGCTCATTGGTCCAAAATCCCTCTTTCAAATAAAAGTAAATTCTGATTTGATTTGGAAATCAAGGACCTAGAGTGTGGGCAAGAAACAAGAGCTGAAGGTGTTTCAAGTTTGAGTTTGAATTTTCCACAGTCTGATTATTTGAGGTGCCTGGTGTTGGTGCTGGTTGGTCCACTGTTTTATCAAATCAAAAGTCAATGCAGTCATCTGCCAGGAAGTTGTAGAGCTTCCAGCTACTGACAAGCTTTATGGAAATACCCATTTTGTTTTCTAGCAGCCCTTAGTACCTGCCTATAATGACAAAGAATCTACTAAATGGTTTGTTATTACTGTGCTTGATTGGCAGCCAACTTGCCTGACCAGAACGGATTTAGTTTTAGGTCATATACCCCACAGACTCTCTACAGCGGAAACAGATTCCTAAAAGATCAGATTAGACAAGTTGACTTGACTTTATATTCTAAGCAAAAGAGACACACATATAAAGAGAATCAGTGAAGGATGAAGACAATTATGCAAAGATGCAGCAAGCTGAAATGACACAGATACTTTACAAGTAGGAAAAGAACAGAAAGAACAAAAAGAGCTATGAAGCAAAAAGATGAAATAACTAAAATGAGGTTTGACTATGTTGCTGACAATGACATTTTCTCCTACCCATACTGCTTGACTTGACTGGTTCACATATCAGTCTGCTTCAGATAATCATTCTATCCAGCTGTTGATTGATAAAACCATAGTTTAACAAATACTGCATATCAGATAAGCATCTATTATGCCAAGAAATCCAACATGAACCCTCAAGTAAGCTTCATTAAAGTATATATTATATAATTATATCATAACATAATTTATGTTGCTATAAACTGATATATTGTGAGGTAAACTGGGGTAAAGAGAGTGCTTTGGAGTTCAGTAAAAGAAAAAATAGACAATTTAGATACCTTCTGAATTTAAATCATGAAAATATTTTGTGCATGTCCACACTGATCACACAATTGAAATACTCAAAGTGCAAGTAGAGAATTATAGCTTAAATCATCATCATCAGCAAAAGTCGAGTTACAAGTTTGCAAACATAAAGCCCAATCAATAAAATCAGCTTGAAGCCTGAAGCTGGAACAGTTGATGAAGAAAGTCTCAGTTATCGGTTTACAGGTGGATGTAAAGACAATTTAGTAGTGTATACTCTGTGGGAGTGGTCACCCTACTACAATACAATACAATATTTTTTAACAAATTAAAACAAGAATGTGAGACAAACAGTTGGAGACGAAGAGGAATCAATACAGGAATCTTTATCAGGGTTGAGATTTCTGTACTGTGTGCAAGTTAACCATAGTGTAAAAGAGGGGTGCTGCCAAAATGAAATAATCAACCCAAAAGTCAAACACAGTGCAAAGAGGATTTAGGGTTGCTTTGCTCCTTCGAGACAGCTCAAGAGCATTTTACAGGATAATGTCAGAGTGGCTTCTCTGCTAGCTGAAGCTGTTGTAGAAGTTAGTGATACGACAGGAAAAAAAAGGACTTTAAACATAAAAGTAAAAACACTGTGGATAGAAAGAGACTCTGAATATGCACACTGCCCAGTCAGAGCCCAGAAAGAAGGAGGTTCCACCAGTTATTAAATCCAAGTGTTGTATTTTTCCTACCAATAATTCAAATGTTGGACAGGAATGTTCAGAAAAAAACAAACAAACATTATAATTATTATCAAATCAGCACTTTGTGTTTGTATTCTTCCAACATCGATGAAGATCAGACTAAAGTTTCTCTCTCTCCCACACACACAACCCCAGTCTCTTTTTACATCTTCATTTGAAGGCCTTTGGCAGACTTCATAGAAATAAGGCTGAATTCTAATTGGAAACGTGTAACAGACAGTGACAACAAAGGTTGTGGTTTTTTTTTCCTTCTATAAAGAATTGGCCCCTATGCCACCTTGCACAGATGATGCCAGATAGTGTTGTGTACATCTGTATGCGTTTGTTTGTGTTGGTCTAGGCTTTTTCAATTTTTTTTGTACTCTCTTTTTCACTAGCTGACTTCCGAACATATGGTCCAGATGGCTTCATTGTGGCACGATCATTACCCGTTTGTGGAATTGTTACCTGAACACCGTCACAGTCACGGCTACTGTGCTACAATAATTCTCTCTATGTAGAACTTTCTTAACAGGTTGTACTACTGGCAACTGAGCAATTCCACAATTCAATAAAAAAAAAAAAAAACAGACAAATATTAAAGCAATGTACAGCAATTCATTGCCAGACATTTCCTGGTCAAGGTACTAAGAAAGTGAAATGCTATTAAAGAATGCAATCTATAATGTTCAAAATTTTGCAACTCTAATTAAGCTTGCACTGCAAGTTTCCCCTACAATGTTTCACGGGTGCGGCCAACAGAAAGATATATTATTATTTACCTTATTTGTGCTTTTTTTTTTTAAGTTTTCTTTGGTTGTGATGGTTTCTCTCTGTGACCAGACTTTAGTGTCAGCCTGTCACAGTGTGTTGTGTGTCTGGACAGTGGAACAGTGGCGAAGTAATACACGAGAAAATGATAATTTAATGACAAGTCATTAGTGTCGACCAACCGCAATCAACTTGGGAGACACGCTGCAGCATTGTAACAAAATATACAAAATATAATCAAGTTTAATTCCATCAAAAAGTGGAAGAGTAGCAGTGCCATTTACACAAGTTGCGCAAAATATTTGTTCAATTTTTTTCAATTGATTATTGGCCATAACTGCTTTTTTAACTTTATGTTACCCTTATAAATAATTTCATCATTCTCCCAATTCAAGTCTTATACTGGTCAATGGAATGACTCTGGACTTCAGAGTCTGCTAAATCTTCTTTGATCTTTTCACATCTTACAACGATAATGAAGAGGCTTTAGATCTTAAGGCGGCATACTATGCTGATTAGACATCTTGTTTTTAATCTAATATGTTACAATTCATTTAATACTTAAACACTTCCTCTGAAAACCACAAGCTTGGCTTCAAAGTTTAAAGGCCAAAGTTTCACAAGAGCCACATCAATAAATGTGTCAGAAGGGTTTAACATCAATTTAGGACTCTAAATGAGCATTTTCCCACCTCTTAATACTGGGCAAGCTGTTGTCTCCACCCATCCCAGTGGGCCAGGGTACTGGAATGGCAGGAACATCATTGGCACACAACCAAGCAGAAGTGGCTTCAGTAGCATAGAGCTAGAAGAGCAAAAATAATGCAGCATTACAAACGCACACAGAACGTAAAAATACTGAGGGAAGTGAGGAAAGAATTTTTCAGCTCTTTTTAGGAAATCTAAAGAGCAGGAATCAGAAGAGCTTCATCAATCGAAGATCATAAAAAGGAAGCCATTTCTGATTTTCAATGACCGAAAATCATAAAGAGGAAAATATTTCTGATTTTCAATAACATGTCTGGTCTCTTATGTTTGAAATAGCAGTCACCTTGAAGCCTTCCTCTTTCAGCTGGTTTGCTGTAGCCAGGAAACTGGGTCGGAAAGAATGCTGGAAGGGAGGGAAGCAGACAGATATCTGAAAAACTTAATGACATAAGAACATTATAAACAACAAACAGAGGGAGTGCTTTCATGCAGATTTCTCTGTTGATCCGTAAAGGTTTACAGAAATTGTATGAGACAAATTCAGCACTGTATCATTGAAAGTTTGTTCTGCTTTTCTTTTCCACTTCCCCTTTCAAGTCACGCTGTGTATTCATGATACTTCACTATAGATGTTTAATGTGTGTTAGAAAAGCTGTTACAAAATAAGGCACAACTTGCACACTAACTGAATTTTTATATGTCCAATTCTTACTATATAAATATTGAGCAATAATACAACTGATTAAACATTTACAAAGGCAATAAAGGGCTGTTCCAAATTAAGACAACATAATGACCTTCTCCGTTTTGTACGTAGGTGTGTTACGTCAGTCAATTTGAAGTTAAAAAAAGAAAAGAAAAAAGAACCATCGCAATATATAAACAACAGAAATCGAAACAACAGATTCTCTGATGAGGAATATGATAACTGAGGCAAGCTAAGGAGCAGCTTTGGTTTTTTTCTTTTAAAGTGTGACAGTCTATTTACTTCCTCACTCTGGTGGGATGACTTTGCCATCTGTCTTTTGGCGACAGTCAACCAATGGAAGATTTCTCAGAGAGTACATGTGTTTGCTATGACAACAAACACTGACTGCATAATTTATTTTCAAGCTTACCAGGAACTTCAGTTGTGCTTTAAAAAAAAATAAATAAATAAATACTGAGAAACCATTCTTTAAAAAGTAAAAATACCAAAAAATCCTAAAGCAAAACACAATAACAAAAAGACACATTTCTTGAGCTCTACCTCCTAAATTCATAACTCTTGACAATGCATTTTTAATTAATCTATAAAACAAGGTATGAGCAGGACAACTACATTTGTACGGAAAATCTCAATTTCAGCCGTTTAAATAGACCAAACGTCTACAATCTTAAGGATGTGATTGTAACTAGGTGTTCTTTTTCCTTCAGGTCAGCTGAGGGTAGGTCATATTGACTGATGCTAAAAAATGATTTCAAGGTTACATTGTCTAGAGATATAAAAGGAAAACACAAATCAGCCCTGAAACGAGGTATTCGCTTAAGTATTAAAAGGGCTACTCTTGTTGTCCACAAATGCTTGTTTGAATGTAACTGTGGTAGTTAAGGCTGTTCTGTCCGAAGATCAGACGCAACCATATATGCAATTTACATGATGTCAGTTTTATTATGCAGATTCATACAAATTCATTCTTGTGTGTTGCTGAAGTCTGTTTTATGTCTGTAACTCGTGGACATTCTGTACAGACAATGCTGTGCACTTTTTAAAAAAAAATCTATTATTTAAGTAGAAAAGAATTTCAATTATTGTCTTTTTTTTTCTCCATGAAACGAGATGATGTAAAAGAAGGATTTAAAAAAAAAACACTTTGTAAAGCATTTATTTTGTTGGAGATCAACTTCAAATGACCCACTTAATGGATTCTACCAAGCACACTGAAAGTGCTGAAAACTCTTCTGAGTGTTTGCTGCTGATTTGCAACTGATTATGCTCACACTGGGTGCCCTTCAGCTTAGTAAACAATGCGCCTGCTGAAATCACTGCTGTCTCACCAAAAGCATTGTGATATGGTTTGATATTTGTCATGTAACCACATTAAGCCTTATATAACACGCAAGTCTGTACGTAGATGGGCATACAGCTGAAAATGAGGGCATGGCAAGTAAGAAAAATAAGATATAAAAGTGAAATAACTAACCCTAACAACAGTTATTATTAATATAAGTAGCTTGATTGATTAATCCAATTTTCAATAAAAACGTGTTTAAACAGCTTTAAATAAGAGTGTATTGAACAAAACATTTCAGTTTTTGTCTGTTACAAAAAACTAAACAAAATCAACAAAAAATACCTTTTTACTCTTGTAGCTCCTGCAAGAACACTGAAATGCTGAAGACATTTGATAGCTAAGCAATCAATTTCTAGACAAACAATTTGTAAAATGCTCTGCCGTAACACAGAGCTATAGTGGAAAGAGATACTGTGAACTTAAAAGTAAAGCAGCAGACAGGGTTATAATATTTTCACAGCTATATACATATTTCCAATACAAAACCAGATCAAAGAACTTTGTAGAGTTGCGAGAAAACATTTGTGAAAACCATCAGTATTGCCAGGGTTTCCGCATTTATTATTCAAAGTGTTTAGGCCTTTATTTTAAAAAAAACAAAAAACGAGTATGCCTCACAGTACAGGCTGGAAAAAGTAAGTAAACGCCTCAATTTAGCAACTCGTGGAACATCCATTAGCAGGAATGACCTCAGACATTTTCTGTATCTGCTGAAGAATCTTGTACCATATCTCACACAAAAGTTTAACATTTCTGCGTTGTCTTAGTTGAACAGCTTTCTTCTAGTCATGCCACAGCATCTTGTATTTTACTTTAGAAAATCGTGGTAATTGATGTGTGCTTTTGGAGTGCCTTTATTAATCATTTCACTCAACATTTTGTAAGATTTTGGTCCTTTTTGTTCTGTAGTTTCTTCATACAATTTGGAATTCAGTGTGTATGCACTGGTTGTAAAGTTTTCAAGCCTAAGGTAGCAAAGCATCACTGTGGTTAGAAAGAGGCTTTGATTGTGTTGTGCAAGGCCTTTTTTTTATCTTTGTGGATTTTTTCTCCTTTGTGCATTTATTAAAAATATCTAGTGTCTTTTATGAACCTTAGAAGTGTCCCTTCTTTTACCCAACTGGGGTTTCCTTTCCTTTCACTGATTAACACCATTCTTATTCAGTGTTTTTGTATATTATGGACTGTCCACTATATGAAAAATTGGTATACGTGCTCAGTGTGGGTACACAGCCCATTTAATTCTGAATTTTGTAGATATTTTTGCGCGTCTTTCAGGACTGCTTATTGTACTCTTGGTGTGGTCTTTGCAGGACAATGACTTTTAGAGAGAACAATAGTCGTAAATCAACTCAGCTCTGATTTTTTTATCTTGTTGTGGATTCATCCAGGTCTTTAGAAAAGCCTTTACTAGACCATTTTCAGCTCCAGCATCGATCACAGCATGAGAACAGCAAACCTTGTCAGTAACCAGACGTATGTGCTTATTTCTAGGGAGGGGCACCTCACTTCCAATCTCATCTCTTTACTTACTCTTTCCAGCCTGTACTGTGAGCCTTGGCTCAGAGTGTTCAATAAAAAAAATAAAACAAAAGTACAACTCTTTGTGTGCTTGTTTAGTTAGATTGCGTTTATAACTGTGTTACGGTTTTATCTCTCTCTCTCTCTCGCCATCTCTGGCATTTTGGTGGATATATTGTTCTTTGTATTACTGCGCAATCGGTGATTAGCTTCAATACGGAGGATTGATAATGTTACATGAAAAGAGCACAGTATTAAATTTTAATGAACAATTGAACTCTCCCATCCCCCACCTCCTCTACTGCAGCTGTTTGAACTTTTCTGCCAAAAAACACTGTGATAGGCAGAAACCAGTGTCCAATGTGTGCGCTGTCAGCAGAATATCCGTTAAAAAAATCCTATCAGCATCACAGAAATGAGCCTAATATGAGTACATCATTTCAGAGCTCTGTCTGAAACTCAGATGTTTACCCCACCCTCCAACAGACTTATTCACAAAGATTGCTCAATCAAAGAGACCATTTTAAACTCCCCTACAACAAAGTAAAAAAAAAGTTCCATGTGTCTGCATTCTCTGGATCCGTCAGCCAAAATTGCTTCTGTTTGTCAGCCGTGTTCTAGTCTGTATATGACCCCAGGCACTTGCCTTGAAGTGGACCTGTTCCCCAAGAGCACCAATTACACAGCTGGTGCCGTGAGTGCTTTGTTAAAGCTGCATTAGTGAAACTCGCAGTTTGGCAACTCTGGGTAGCAGCAAGACCTAATTACTAAAAATCATGTAATGCAGTGACAGAAAACAGTCCAGCTTAACATTTTGTTCTTTTCTGTGACTGCAGATTGGAAAAACGTATGTGTTTTTGCAGCAATTTTATCCAGCAATGGCAATTCACGTCTTTCTGACATAGCATTCTGATTTATGTAAAAAAGCATCAGTTCCATTACTCTATGAAACTTTATCACTTCCACAACATGTATTGCAGCCTTACTGGGTCATTCCCACATTGTCAGAGTTGATCATATTTTATAGATCCGTGAGAGTAGTTAGCCCTGCATGAAGCCGATAGCCTGTAACACTTGTCTACCTTATTAAAAGGCACACATTTGGTGTCTTGTGGGGAGCGGGCACCTAAAGGAAACAGAAACGTAAAGAAGTAAAAGCATAACAGTTGTAACCCTTACCTGAATCCCAATCAGGATGCCCTTCTGAGGCAACTTAAAGCCTGTGGACAGCATAGCTTTCAGGAAGGCTGAGTAAATATTTGGTCCAAAACAAGCTACCTGCATCAAAAAAAAAAGGAGAAACATGAGAGTCTTTGAACTGATTCTACAATTCAGACAGAATAATAAAGAAATTATATACATATGAAAAAATAAAAAACACTGAGTCGTATATTCACAAGGGGCTTACTTCTCCAGTGGAAGCCATCTCACATCGAAGCACAGGATCTGCATCTCTCAGTCGTGGCCAGGAAAACATGGGTGCCTGGTAAAAACATTGAAAAGAGGAAGACGTTTATTTTGACAAAGTGTCTCCTTGTTTATCTGTAACCAGCTACAAGATTAATATTTGGTTTGTGGGATCAGTTTCCAAAGTTTCCAAGTAAACCAAGTATCTTCTTGAAAATTCAACTGATTTTTTAAAAAATGGTTTCCAAAGAGCAAGGGAAAAAAACCTAAAAAAAAAAAAAAAAGTGGCAGTCAATCAAGAATATTCTTTAACATTATTGGTAAGTATCATGCATGATGGTTACAGTCTACTGAAACCATTTGAAAGATTTCATGATGCTGCCACCTACAGGTGGAAGGAAGCGTGTTATTTCTATTAGGAGTAACAGCTGAACCTTGCAACAGCTGTTTGTTTATGGACTATAGAAAACAAATTGCAAATACTGATAAATAGAGCGTCACATAAACTAATACCAACGTTTTTCTTTTCCAAAAAACTATTTGTTGTGCAGAAATGAGGAAGAGGAGGCACGGTAAAATACAAGTCACTTCAAGAGAGAACTGCAACGACTGCTGGCGTGGACAGTATGAAAGAAAAAAAAGAAGTGAAAAGTAGTGAGGCTTCTCAAACTGCAGACCACCACGACAAGGGTTGTCGACACACACACACACACACACACACAGGCAAGGGCCACTTGGGGTTGGGGGGGGGGGATTCATCCTTGAAGCGGGCTATCTAATCAGTGAATGTAATGTTAGCATACTAATGTAAGAAGGGACGAAGAGAGGGGAATGCAGACAAGGGACCAGCATCTTTATCGTGCCTTTGTTCAAAGAGTCAGAGAAAGGCCGTGAAGTATGCAGAGATAAAATGGCAGAATGTAAAGAAGAAAGAAAATGAAATAGAGAGAGGGGCATGTATTGAGAACGAACAACAACGAGTGGGAAGTTTTAATGACGGAGACAAAAACAGATATAAATTCAGAAAGACTGACAAAGACATGTTTGAAGGTTTCTGAGTAAAACTGTCCATTTGCGAGTCAAATGAAGTACTTTGCCCGATTTTACGCGCCACACAAACTGCAAAACCCAATCAACAGCATCCTATTTTAAATCATTAACACTAAGGGAGAAGAAATGAAAATGGAAACATAATGTAGGCGCAAACAAAAGAGGAAACACAGGGACGCGTTTAAAAAAAAATGGAATCAGCGACACTTGTGAAGATTTTGTCGTTGTGACTACGAGAAAGCGCACACAAGCCTTCATTCATTCAAGTCTTCATTCAGAGTTCGTTCAGAGTTATTAAAAATGCTGCCCAGTTTGGCCTATAATTGCTTGTTCTTCAGATGCAATGGAGTGTGTGGGATTGTATGACTGTTACAATATTCCAGCTTTTCCAATCTCAACATCCTACCACCTGCCACTCCAAACAGAGTAGAACTGTGAGTCTCCACAACATGAATCATGTAATCTTCATGCACCAGCTGAGCTCCAGTGGAGAAGGACATGAATCTAGCGAGACATTTTCATGTAACATTGTTGTTGTCTGCTTTATTGGAAGAAACACTTGTATGAATGTCATTATACTCACAGATAAATGGAACTTGACAGATTCAGAATTCTTGGAAAACCTTTTAACAAATACGAAAAGGGAAGACAGTTTTCTGAAAGTTGACGACATCTTCATTCTAAGAAGAAGTAAAACGATTGGCATTTTGAGTAAAGTGCTTTTTTCTATTACAAACACACTTATGTGGTAATTTTGAAGTTTTTAGCTGGCTCATGCGAGTTGGTTGCATTGCTGTAAGGATTCTAGGAAACAAATGGTGCCTGGGTAGTATTCTTAGTAAAGCTGCACACTCATGACACAACACCAGTCCTAAGAGGACCTGCCTAGTTGGCAGTAAGTAGGTAACTGGGGTAGTTTACTGTGTACTAAGTCCCCTACTGTACACTCTGCTCACACATGACCGTATTAGTTCCCACCCAGACAATGCAGTCATTAAGTTTGCAGATGATACCACTGTGGTGGGGCTCATCTCTGGGGGAGACGAGACAGCATACAGACCTGAGGTTCAGAGGCTGTCGGATTGGTGTGCAGACAACAACCTGGACCTCAATATCACCAAGACAAAAGAGCTGGTAGTCGACTTCAGAAGGAGGAAGTCTGAGCTGCAGTCTGTCAGCATCAATGGGGAGTGTGTGGAAAGGCTGTCCAGTTTCAAGTTCCTGGGTGTGCACATAGACACAGACCTCCAATGGAGCTCAAACACCTCAGTGGTTTTAAAGAAGGTCCAGCAGTGTCTCCATTTTCTGAGAATCCTCAGAAAAATGGACCTGAAGAAGGAGCTGCTGATCGTCTTCTATCGTTGCTCCATTGAAAGTGTGCTGACATACTGCATCTCTATGGTTCTCCAGCTGCACCATAGCACACAAAAAGGCAATTCAGAGGGTCATTAATATGGCCCCAAAAATCATTGGACATCCTGAAGGACCTGTACAACACTCGCTGTACACACCCAGGACACCGGGTGTGTAAGCTGCTGCCGTCTGGCAGGAGATTCAGGTTGCTGAGGTCCCAGACAAACAGACTAAAGGACAGCTTTTACAACAGGGCAATAGCCCTAATTAATGCTAACAGCTGACCTGTAAACCAAGCCCTGGAATGGCGCGGCTACGTCTGCAGCCTGTCCGAAGCTCGGACACAAGCATTTCACTACATGTTCACTATGTTGTACTGTGTATGTGACAAATAAAATTTGTATTTGATTGGCTACCTCCCTTGACTCTTTTTTTTGGGGGGGGGGTAACAACAATAACAATAATAATATTAATAACAATGTGCAATGACCTCAGGAAATCACATGATAGGGTGGGGCTAGGTTTCACAGCGGGTTCACCCGAAACCTTGACTGTTTGTGACCTACACCCGTTTTCACACCTTGGCTCGTGTGATTAGGTAGAGGATCAACAGGGGGTCCATGTCCCTCTTGGGGACCATTGTCAGACATAGTCAGAGCGCCACCTAGTGGGAACAGGAAATGTCATGTCTTATACTTTGATGTACTGCTCCTCACAGGTTAATCAGATCCACCTGAAAAGCGGTGGGAATAAACATCAGCTTTCTTGTTATATGCTCGTTTTCATGGAAAATTGCAAAATGGTGCAACAGCGCCCCCTACAATACTTCAAAAGACCAGCCCCTTCCCTGTGTTTCATCTATGAGTCTGCAATCTGGCAGGCTTGTATAAGATATCAACATGAACAAAAAAATGCCTCTTGGAGCAATATCCCAAACCCAACAGGAAGTCAGCCATTTTCAATTGAAAGTGTAAATTTGCCGACATTTTTCCCTGTTTTCAGGCCTCATACTTTAACAAACTCCTCCTAGGGATTTCATCACATCGACATGATCTTTGGTAAAAGGAATCTAAAGACCTTGGTGATGTTAAATTGCGAGGCTTTTTACTTTTCGTAAAATGGGGTGGTCATGGCGGCACGTGGAGTTCCAATCACTCGCCAAAAAGCAGTAAACTGCTGTCACTTAAAAACTCAATGTCCAATCTCTCCCAAACTCCACAGACATGATGACAGTCGAGCTAAGAAATATTTGATATGCCATTTGTCAGTAATGGTTAGAGTGCCATCCAGTGGGAAGAGGAAATGCAAGGTAGACTATAATCATCATTAAGCGAAATGAAATTTAAGCTCGTGGTTCTACATATGAAATCCATCAGTGCGACATCAGATCGGACCTGCTGAGCGTAGGAGTTGGGCGTGGCTCGACGCGCCGAGGTGCGAGGCCCCTCTCAACACTGCTTGCGGCTTTAATATAGTATTGGATCCTAGAGACCTTAATTGTTGCTGGTGTGAACCTGAGTGTTTCTACGGTGCCCTTTATCATTAGAACAGCTGTAGCACAGTAAAAGTCACATCTTCATGACCTGATGACCTGTTCCTTCTTGGGAGTCAATTGCACATACCTTATTTCAACCCATCTAGCTCCCATCCATATTCAAAAAGAGTCTCCCGAAGACATAAACAGGTGACAAGAAAAACCAGAACAACTATAGTGCAGGATGTCTCTGTTATGCTGTATTTGTCACCTCAGTGGTAAAGCTTGCAGGAAGGTGTTCTGACTGATCATCACTACCAATAAACCTCAGTTAATATTATTCCTGTGGTTCTCCAACCAGTAGCTAGTATTTATACACATCTGTGAATAAAGGAGATACAACTGTGAAAAGCTGCACGGTCTAAAATTTTCTTCTCTTCTTGTTCATAAAATCATGACAGCAGCAAGGGGAATACTTCTAATTTGAGAACCGTTTTTAGTTGAAAAGCTTGGATGCATATAATTGGGCAAACTAGAAACCATTATAAGTTTTTTTCTTTTTTTAAAGAGCGGAAGAAAAAAATCTGTTTTGGCAAGATTTTTCCTACAATCACACACAGAAAAAAAAAGAAAGAAAGAAAGAAAAAAAATCTGCCAAAATCAGAAAAGTAGCTGCTGTGCATCTCAGTGGCATGCAAGACTTTTAAAAAAAGCGGTATCAATAAAAAATAAATAAATAAATAATCTGCCCTCGGATCACTTTATTATTAGGTACATCTGTTCATTAGCTTGTTAACATAAATCCTTAATCGCCCAATTATATGGGAGCATCTCAATGTATTTAGGCATGTAGACGTACTCAAGACGACTTGCTGAGTTTACGCAGAGCATCAGAATAGTAAAACATACGGCATGGTTTTTGGTGTCTCACAGGCTGGTCTGAGTATTTTGGAATTTTACAATGTACCGGGATTTTTGCACGCAGCCAACTGGCTCAAAATAAAAGAAAATGTCCAGTGAGCGAAGTTCATCTAGTTATTTTCACCAGGAGTCAGAGGACAATGGCCACTGAAGACATCTCTAAACGCACAACATGCTAAACCTTGAACCTTGTTTTCTTAGCACACTTTGGGGCCCTTAGTTCCCTACTGGGCATCATTTAAATAGCACAGCCTACGTGAGTACTAATGCTGGCCATGCACATTCATTTATGACCACATTGTACCAATCTTCCTATGGCTGTTTCCAGTAGAATAACGCACCATGTCACAAAGCTCAAATCATCTCAGACTGGTTTCCTGAGCAGAACAATGAGCTCACTGTACTAAAATGGCCCCAATCATCACCAAACCTCAATCCAAGAGAGCACC
Source organism: Benitochromis conjunctus (assembly GCA_015052645.1). Taxonomy (NCBI): domain Eukaryota; kingdom Metazoa; phylum Chordata; class Actinopteri; order Cichliformes; family Cichlidae; genus Benitochromis; species Benitochromis conjunctus. Next base: position 20,055 of record VOQK01007804.1, on the reverse strand, counting down.
TTCGGGCTATGAGGGAATAGGAGATGTGTGTGTCTTGGATGTGCAACTGACAAATCAACAGCAACTGTGTAATGGCATCATGAGAGCATGGACCAAGATCCCTGACGAATGTTTCCAGCACCTTGATAATTTTATGCCATGAAGAATTAAGGCAGTAATAAAGGCTAAACTGGGTCCAACCCAATACTAGCAAGGTGTCGCCAGTAAAGTGACGTTTCTGAGATTGTATCAACTGGACAGCACTTTAAGTTTGGCCACTCCTTCAAGCGGTCTCCACAACAAACCATGATCATTCTTGTACATTTTTAACAGTATGCACTACTCACATATGATAAGAGTAGTGGAGTAGAGTAGAGCGTATATGTGGCCCCAATATTCTGGCAGCTGCATGTACCTAAACAATATGAAATATTTTGGAGCAGTTTGCACAGCTCAGCAAGCACACTAAAAAGTAGATGCAATATTTGAGCATTTAAAAATTAAATAAAAGTAACCAAAACACCAACTGGCGGATATTCCTGCGCCAACATGCTTTGGTGCCAGTATCATGAGTGTTACCAACATGACCTCCTCATATTGAAGTGTTTAAGAGAAGTGTCAGTCCAGCATGCTGTTTCTAGTGTACATTTTTCTCCTGGGTCATTAAGCTCACAAGAATTTCTCTTAGAAGTTACCATAATGCAGTAATTCCCCACGGTTAGGGGACAAAGCATGTAGCAGCTGGAACTTACATTTCTTCACTAAATGGCTTTGAACTGGGGAGCGACACCAAACCATCATATCCTGCTCAAATGTTGTTTTCATGCTCTTTTTTTCTCCTGGTATCATAAATACAAATGTGGTGTTATTCCTATGAGTTTGTATATGGAGACAGAAATTACACAACAGGGACTTGTTAGTGAAAAGAAGAAAAAAAAATAAAGAAGCATTGCTTCAAACGAGGGGCCTTCAGAGAGAAAACAGGCTGCACCACTAAAGCTTGTGAGGGAATAAGACAGATAAATGACAGTGGTTTCTCTGGTGGTAATAACATGTGTCTTGTGATGATACAGTGAGGACAGTGAGGATAAAGGTGGTGAGAGGGGATATATTGATCAAACACACTTTAGGGCACTTTGGCTGGATAATGTTTTTTTTTTTTTTCCAACAATCACACAGTGTTTGCACTCGGGTTTGATGTTGCGGAAGAAATATGTTTAACAGGAAAAAAAGGAAATTAGCTCTGCTTTGTTAAAACAACTCAAATGCACCGAGGCAAGGTTTCAAAGAAGTCCCATATCAGTCAGGGGGTATGAAGCCTGTGTCATATTCTCCAAGTAAACTCTGGAAGTCTAAGCCTGGCGCGTGGAGAATTCAGAGCTCTGATTAATATTCCTTACCACCGCGCAGACTGGAAATTGAAAACTTTAGGTGGTGGGGAAGAGTTGGGGATTATGCCTGCGTGATTGGTTTCAAACTACAACCATTGTTACAGCAGCTCTGTTGTAATTAGAGAGAGAAATTACTTCAGAAAAAAAATAGCTTTTGAACAGCTGGCAACACGTAAACGCTCTCATACCCAGTCTAAGAAGTAAGCCTCCCAGTAGGTATGAAAAAGCCAGGTACTATTCTCCTCATCATGCCTAGGTATAACGATGAAGGAGTAATTGCTGTCTTTGTTATGTGAGCCAACGGAAGCTGTATTAGTGCAGCCTGCAGTACGTATAACAATACCATACATGTAAGGCTCTTAACATAAACTCATTTTCAAACCATACAGGATAAGGATATGGCAATTAGGTACTTTTAAGGAAAGGTAAAAGAGTCTTTTACACAAAACACACCTGTTCCCTTTAAAATCACCATTGTGTTTGTGGTCTGATGCAAACTACAGGGGTTATAGGAGACTGCTAGAGAGATGAAATAGTGCAACCTGATGCTCACTGACAGCGAGGAGAAATAGAAGTATGCACTGGTCATTTTTGAGATTCCTGGGACAGTCAAAATATGCAATATACAATACGCTATCAAATTAAACTGTTTATCCATAATACATGTGCTATTTCATACTTTGAAGGGCAAATGAGACGTGCCTCTTGGCTTCATATTTGTTTTCCAGGATTAAACTTATTAAGATGATATTACAAGAGTATACTTTGTAATGTGAAAAACGCTGATGTGTCTCTTAAACTGTATATTACAGGGAAAGGCTAGAAAATTAAATATAATATAATTAATTTTTTTTTTAAGTTACTTTTCTTATGCCCCTGAAACCCAACATTCAGGATTACTACATTTACTTAAGTGCAAAAAAAGAAGGCTGCTATTAAGCTTGATCTCAAAGTAGACAGCTGTATTTTTAACACCACAGCACAAATACTGTTGCTACTCAATTTAAAGAGACTTTCACTGTGCAAATAGAATGAAATTCAGAAAAACGAAATCATTTGTAATTCATTTGTTGCACTTTAGAGTGTTAACAATGACTATCTGTGTAATTTCTCAAGCCAGAGAGCTAACAACATGTTTTAGGCCTGAAGTGTCAGGCGACTGCTTTAATGTACACACAGAAACACAAAAGTGACATCTGAAGAATTTCATGCAAGCCCATAATGGAACCATGGTTAGATCTTCTATTACGTTAGTGTGTACAGACTCTAATGGGCATGGGCTGAAATAATGAAAAATAAAAGTGGTTCCTTTGTCTGCTCAGCGATTCCATTTTTTCCTGCACAGAACGACACTCAACACACAATCACACAAGTGCATTGGCAGCATTTGTGCCCACTGGCAGCAAAATGGGCTGAGCACAGGGTTCCATGGGCACGCTGAAGAGAGTCTTGAGTACTGTGGACTGATGGTAAAAAAAAAAAACTATGAAAAGCAGAAGGGCTGAAAACAGGGTCACATGACTCTTCACATTGACAGCTGATGACCAGCTGTAATTTCGGATGACCAAAGGAGAATTTAGGGCAGGCACTTAGGGGACATTTTGGCTGATCACAGGAGCTCCTCTGTGGCCTCCTGTGGGTTAAATCACAGTGCTACCTGGGCTGCTCAACAATAGCAACAGTATATGTCAAAACCTAAGTTGCAAGCCTGGTATGCTAGTGGGTCAATATTGTACACCTCGTTGGACAGGCACTGCTCGGCACCAGGCAAACTTTACACTACAGCAGTGGGTAAGTTTGCAATGACAGTCGGAGAGACCACGCCTCCCTAAGGG
>VOQK01007801.1:19115-33006 GCA_015052645.1 Benitochromis conjunctus | reverse complement strand
ATAGGCAGAGTGTGCAGATTTGTTGAGTTCATTTCCATAAAGAATGTACAGCCACAGTCTCTGGTGTGACTCACTTAGCTAATTATCATGCCAGTGTACACATTATAATCAGTGTCCAGTGATAATGTAAACTACATTACGTCTCCACTGTGATGATAGCAGTGTTCATGCTGTATTTTTTAATACCAGCATCGCTGTACGCTCGCTGTGAATTACCTGGCTCTTTTGTCTTTGCAGCAGATAATAAAGTAGTGTTTTCTTCCTCTTTCTGCAGGATGACTACGTGCGTACCTGGGATGAAAATCAAGGTTCTAATGACAGTAAGTTTCACAACATCTTGTTCCTTTCTGTGTGTGCTGCTGAGAGCTGCTGAACATAAACGCATTTTGTTGAATTTGGATAGCTTGCAAATGGCTCGTAGAGTCGACAGCAAGTTTTAGGACCAAGTTTTGCTTTCAGAGATGCTTTAATTCTTGGCAGTGTAGATTCACCAAGGTGCTGGAAACAATTGTCAGAGACCAGGATTTCCTCATGCTTTAATGTTGTTTATGCTAAATTCAGGTACTATCATCAAAATCTTGCAGCTCAAGTCAAGACTCATCAGACTAGGCAATGTCCAATGTTGATAATGTTGATGAGCCTGCACGAATCTTAGCCCCAGTTTCCTGTTCTTAGCTGACAGGAGGTGCACCCGGTGTGGTCTTCTTCTGCTGTAGCCCACCAGCTTCAAGGTTTGATGTGTGTCTTCCGAGATGCTCTTCTGCATGTGCTGGTTGTAATGAGCGATTATTTAAGTTAGTGTTGCCTTTCTGTCAGCTCTTAGTAGTCTGCCCATTGTCCTCTGACCTCCGGGATCAACAAGGCATTTTCACCCAGAGAGTTTTCTGTGTGAGAAAATCCCAGATGAGCAATTTCTGAAATACTCAGACCAGCCTGTCTTGTGCCATGCTATGTTCAACCAAAATTGTCTTTTCTTTAATTGCATGTGACTGGTTTATTAGCTAAATTATAGAGCAGTTGAAGAGGTTTACCTAACAAGGTGAGTGTGTTTGCTTGATTAGAGAAAACAAAAACTCACTAAATTGTAGTTTTTTACAATAACTTATATTCATTGATCACTTTCTGTGTGATAATAATATATAAGACGGGCCCACATGTAAGACTATGCTGTTTGTAAGATTTTGCAGAACATAATTATAATAAAAATGCTTATTTGGGGGGAAAAACCCTTTTGATAGTCTTACTGAGAGTTTCCTATAGATGTTTGTAGGCTAAAATAAGGTTCTTGATGCTTTTACAGTTCAGGTAAAGCTAAATGTAAAACCACGGCTTTGTAACTTGCTGCATAATATTACTAAATATATACCGAGTGCTTCCTTGTTGCGTTTGTATCAGTCTTACGGTCTCCTGTTTAACTTCAGTAATTAGTCATTTCTTGGCTTTCCATTGTGGAACTCCATTATGTCTGTGTTTCTTTGAAACATGATTCCATGCCCAGTCCTTTTATGCAGTAAAACTGCTTTCAGCTCAGTTAATAAAAGCCCCAGCAAGTATTGTGAAACTCTGAAGTACCCAGTTAGAGGTAATATTTCTATAGAAGGAGAAGCTAAAAGTTTCAATTTGATTACTGGCTTATATGATCATAATTTAACCATGACTGCAAGAAATACTGCAGTTACTCATACAAATGTTTTTTACAAATGCATCAGCATATATCTTAAGGCAATCTGAATACAACAGTGAAGCAACTTGTTTGACGTGGGTTGGTGGTTAAACAAATTTCTTTTGAAAAGTAGTGTTTGGGAAACTAATAATTTAGCCAGAAATGCCAAAAACGTATAAACACAGATGTTTGGTATTAGGATAGCTATTAAGTCCATAAGAGACAGATGTGGTGATTTACTGTATGGAGGCTTGACAGAAGAAAAAGATAATAGTAAATTTATAACTAGCCACATTTGTCTGTGATCAACTCAAAACTCATGGGATATTAGCTGAAGTCTTTTCTTGCTCTTTTGCTTTTTTTCTTGAGTATTGAGTATATTGGATATTAATCTTTTAAATACACATATACATAGAAGTGTGATCTGCTTACAAGATTCAGGTGAATCACATCCTGAGTTCAAACATATGTTAACTTCCATTACTGTTAATTAAATTACATTGTTACTTGAATACAGTACTTCACCTGCTGATTGGGGAAAAAAAGCCATTGGCCTTCCTATTTTTAAAGTTTTAAAGTATACTTCTAGTTCTTCCAAAAGTTGAAAGGTTAAACAATTTGCAGGCAAGAGATAAGCAGAAACTTTGTTCTTGTTTGTTTGCTTTATAGTTTTTATTTAGGACAGTAGATAGAAAACACAGAAAGACCCACAGTAAACAGCCTTGGGGTGGATTTGAACTCGGGGTTCTTCAAGAAACCTTACAGCATGTGGTTTGTGTGTTTAATCCAGTGAGCTATACCCAGTGTCTGATTTAACAAAGGGTAGGCCACTTAATGAGGCTGGCTAAAAAAATAAATAAAAAATTGAAAAAATCCAAAAGGCAAAGCAACACAAAACCCACAAGTCTACAGATAGAAACACACAGGGCTGGATAACAAAACTGATACCAAAAAAAAAGAAATGACAGAACACTATATACACTAATGCACACACTTAGGGCTAATCAGGGGAATGAGCTGGGGAAACAAGGCACAGGTGAAATAAATTAGAACCAGAAGCTCTAAAGAAAGAGTGGAAATCAAAACCCAGACAATAACTCACAATTCCTAAATTTCAAATATTAATAAAAGCCCAGGTACAAAGCCCAGGTTCACGGCATCTTTGAACAACTTGATATCAGCATTTCAGGTTTGCGTCACATGTGCTTTGGCTCTCTAACAGGGGTATTCAGTTAACATTTAAGGTAAAATTAGAGAAGATTTTTCTAATTTATCCAGATTATTATAAAGTTCCACATTCATTATAAATTCAGTGTAATATATTTTGATGTAGCAGCTGTATTCAGCAGTTTTTCACCATTTACTATCAATTTTCATAATGAACCGAATAATTATAATTTTAATAATAACAAGAACAAAATGTTCTTTTGAAACAAAAACCTAAAAAAAAAAAGTGCTTTTACGTTGTCTTCAAATGAAGTGCTTACTTAAAAAAAAAAACAATGGAAAGGTGTAGTTTGAGTTTCCCATTATCTAACTACATTTTACACGGAAACCATCTCAGCTTCAAACCATCTTTTCTCACTGTCTAGTTCCCTGACTTACTTCTTCAGACTTATGCATCTTGAGCATAGTAGGTGTTCCTCAAGGATCAGTGCTAGGCCCGCTTATTATTATGTCTGTATATCTATGATGTAGGGTTTAGTAGAGAAACGTTTTAGCCGTCAAAGCCTAAATTTGCATACTGACATTCTAACAAAGTGCACAGGGGCAGGACAGATACTGAAAGATCAAAAACTGTAATAAGCACAGAGCAAATCTGTGCTTGTAAATCAAAACTTTTTTTTTTAGGCTCAACATTTTTGTAATAAAATAGCCTTCTGGACAAGTAGTCAGCCAATTGGCCTCCTTATGAAAAGCTCTGCCCTCCGTTATAATGTCGTGGAGTGGATTTAATAATATGTGCTGAGCTGAAGAAGTTAACTAATGCTATCAAAAGGACTGTAAAGTTGCTTTTAATTAAGGGTGAAAAGCTTGATGTGGTTTCTACATTGACATATCCCTGGCTCAAATCCTAACTTTAAGAAACATGTCAAATTAAAATAGCCACTAAATGCAACTTGGCTCTTTCTCAAATAAATAAAAGTCAAAGCAAACCACTAGAACCTTTGCTCAAAAAAAATGGAAAGAAGCCAATTTAACATCATCACTATAAAATCTGCCCACTCCTGGCCCTATATTGACCCTGTGTTATATTTGTTTGGACTGGTATTCAAATATTCTTGCTTATAATTTGTGTGATACATTTAAGATGCCGACAAAGTGTGTCTGTGTGAGTTTGTGTAATTTGTCTATGTTTTGTCTGGTTAGTTTCGTCTCACTTCCTGTTGTTGTATCACACAATTTGATGGTTGGCCTGCCTGGTCACAGTGGAAGAAAACGAGCCTTAGGCTAACTATTCCGCAATGAATCAAATAGTAACATTGGTAAATAATGCTGTACACAGCATACACACCTAACAAATAAAATAAAGAAAAAGAAACCTACTAGACAGGATTGTATTTTTTCTGTAGGTGTTAAAGGAACAACAGGAAACTCTGGACTAGTATCATTAAGGTTACAAATGAGGCAGGCCAAAGCAAAACACCCCTTTAATGCTTCTTCTGTAACCCTGACGCAACCCAATGCTTTATTTGCTCAAAGAGAACATCTTCTGTTAATGCGTAAATGTCCAGGCCCCAGTGAAACAGGCTATTACCCTGTAAGATTTATTTATGGGATCTTAATGATAACACAAAACGCACACATATTACCCACCAGAATCCAAAGTATATCCAATTATCTCAAAATAAAACTATATTCATGAAACCTCCCAGGCTTTGTATAATACAGTAATGTATGTGCATGTAAAAAACCTTTTTCTGTACTCAAGATGTGTCATAATGCATTCATTATTCAGGCATGAATATAAATCCATGCAAAACGACGAAATCCCTGCGATGGATGCTTTTGCAGTGAAAGCAAAGCTGCGAGATTGATTGAAACTGAATGTCATTATATGGCTGTGCTGCTGCACGGGGACACGATCCGTGGCCTGTATTTGAACTGTAGTGCTTTCCCAGACGGTCACTGGTTCACCATATTAGATAGCATTGCCTGTGTTTTTGTGTTTTTATTTTCATTCCGGGGTCACACGTGTACTGTCCACAGCTGCACTGATTCCTTGGCGAAGATGCTGAAAGATGTTTGCACTCCGCTTGAGCAGATCTGATGTGACTCCCACAGGAAGTGCTAAACATTGGCTCGACTTCCACCCATCATCACTTCGTTCTGCTTCCTCTTTTTCCTCCGTCTCCACTGCAGCAGGAGCCGCGAGTGGAGGCAGAACATCTGAGGTCTCCTCCTCAACTCCTGCTGCAACTCCTGACTTAATTGAGCCACTGCCAGATGAAGTCATGACATGGAGTTTTGTCCTTAACCACTGGCACTAGATTTGCAGCTTAAATGAAGTCAGCTGAATAGCTGACTCCATTAGTGGAATTTCCAAGCACTTAATGAAGGACTAATTATTGTTCCCAATGGGTGAGAGGTATAAAAGCATGAGAAGACAGTGAGGCAGAGGTGTGAAGCTAATATGCCTTGATTTAGTGTAAAATGACTGACATCAGCTTTATTCCTGCCAACTCTAAGGCACTCTGATGATCAGGAAATTTTGGACTGTGGGTGAAGGCAAGTTGGCAGGTGTATGAGAGTGTGATAGGATGCTAATAGAAATATCTTATGCTCTGTTCATCTGTAAAGAGGAAATATTTTATTCAGAACGAAGAATGCAAGGAGGAGAACATTAACTGAAAAATACACAAAGCATTACACACTCACCGGACACTTTGTTAGGTACAACTTACACGTACTAGGTTGGACCCCCCCCTTTTGTCTTAAGAACTGTCTTAATGCTTTATGGCATCGACTCAACAAGGTGCTGGAATCATTCCCAAGATATTGTTCCCGACTGACATGAAAGTATCACACAGTTGTTGCAGATTTGTCGGCTGCATGTCCATGATGTGAAAGCGCTCTGTTGGATTAAGATCTAGTGACTGTGCAGTGAGGTCATTATGATGTTCAAAAGAATAGTTTGAGATGATCTGAGCTCTATTTAATTGAGACCTGGGAACTCATTTTAATGTTCAAGGAATTAGTGTGAGAGAGGAATTGAGCTTTGTAACAAGCGTGTGCCAATAAAATATCCCCCACACCATTACACCACCACCACCAGCCCGAACTGTTAGTACAAGGCAGGATGGATCCATGCTTTCATTATATGCCAAATTGTGACCCTACCATTCAAATGAGATCGAGACTCATCAGGCCAGACATATTTGTGATTTACACCCTCAGTTTCCTGTGCTTGGCAGGAGTGGCACCCAGTCTGGTGTTCTGCTGCTGTATCCTATCAGCTTCAAGGTTCAACATGTTGTGTGTTCAGAGATGGTCCTCTGCATACCTTAATCTAACAAGTGGCTATTTAGTTGTTGTTGCTTTCCTATCAGCACAGAGCAGTTTCTAAAATACTCAGACCAGCCCTTATGGCACCAACAACCATGGTACGTTCAAAGTCATTAAAATCATCCTTTTTATCCCCATTCTGATGCTTGGTTTGAACTTCAGTGAGTTGGCTTTACCATGTCTCCATGCCTAAATGAACTCAGTTACTGCCATGTGATTGGTTGATTAAATAGTTGCATGAGCATTTGAGCAGGTATGTCAATCACAGGGGCTGATGAGTGTACATCCAAACTCTAAGGGATGATGTTGAGACAGCGCCAGGCCAGATTAAGATCCATCTAACTTTGGAACCACCAGTTCTTCAGTCACTACCTTGCACGACAATCGAAGATTTCCAGTAGCACACAAGTGGCCACACAAAGCCACACTAATAGTCGGGTTTTAATTCTCATTTAACTTGTTGCCATGGCAAACATTAAAAAATTAAATGTCATCTTTGAGCCTAATCCTGGAGTTTTGAGGCTCTCATCTTATCTATTTCGCAGTCAAACATACCAGCATACTGTGGATCAACTTCACAAGTGGCATTTGCGTCTTCAGCTTTTATGAAACTTTAAAATGCTTGCCTTAGGTTGTCAGATGAGTAGTATTTCACATCTTTCATTTCACACAGCATAAAACCCTTCATCTATCTATTTCCCTTTCTCTCATTCTGACGCAAGTGTGTTATCTCCCTCCATTGATCTGCCTTCCTTTATGACTGGCCTAATGAAGCGAAAGAGTGAAAAGAGGAGATTTGTCCCTCTGAGACATCACTAAATCAGTGTGATGTCTTTACTCCGAAGCTCTGAGCCTACAGGCCTCATTTCTCAGCCGGGCTGCCCAGACTGCTACACTGCTTTGCAGAGGAAGACAGAGCTTTAGAAATGTCAACAGACAAGAGAGCCAAAGCCGTCAACAGACTGAGGTGGAAATTTGCATTCAGGAATCGTAGTAGCTGACTCCACTTTAGTCAGTGCTGTCCCGAATGAGGGTGGCCAAGAGAGCTCACTGCAGCTTATTAAAGGACAGATAGATAAGACACAAGCCAATTAAGGAATTGTCTTTTTTTATTTGACATTACATGCACAGCACAACTAAATACGCTGTAAATAGCTGTGATGGGAAATGTTTCCAAAACACTTTGTGTCCCTTGGAAACATTTGCATTGTCTTTGTGTGACTTGGGGTGTGTTTTTTGTTTATGTGTCCTGGTACTTTAGCAGATAATTGTGTGAAATTAAGTGATGGAAAAGGACCCCAAATGCAGACTCATGAGCAGGTGTCAAGTGAAAAGAACCTTTTATTTAAGGCAAACCAAAATCCATCAGTAAACACAGGAACATAGGGACACACTGAGCTAGAAAAACTACACGAACAGTACAGACTGGGATGAATAGTAGCATGAACACGAAAAAAGGTGATACAACAAAGAACTATGGGGAGATAAGGGTCATATAAACACATAAGATAATTAATGAGATGTGGAATAGCAGGGAACATAACAGAAATTAATCTGGGAAACAAGACTGAGGCAGAGTACAACAAAATACAACGTACACAAAGCAGGAGATCCCATAAAGTTGATTCTGTTCATCTGAACATAGCATTTTCAGTTTTCTCTCATTGAATGATTGGCAGGAGACTTCCAAAATAAAATACATGAGGAACACAAGAGAGGCAGAGAAAACTGGAAGAACTCAACAGTAACTGGAACAAAAACACAAAGCTGAAAACACAATAACAAACTAAGAAACAAACTGAATGTGACCAGGAATCAACAGAACTTAGAAGTCCAAAACACAAAAGGCTGGGTCAAAGACCCAGAACCATAACAAATAGTTGATCCCAATCTTAATATTACCAGATGGCTCAGTTGATACCTTTTCTCCACTTTGCTGTTGGCCCTGCAAGCCACTTTGCAACCCGACACAACCTCTGTATCTGCTCTGCCTGCTCTGTCATGTGCTGTGGGTCTTGCAACTCCTCTAGCAGAAACTAGTCTATACATTTCTTTGACTAAAGTTGGCTTGAGTGAAGTGTATACATTTGTGAGTAGGGTCTGCAGTACATGCATTGCAAAATGAATGAGTATTTGTCATTAATTTCTTTATGTTTTGCTGTTTCCATGTGTCTAAAGCTGCACTGCAGTGGTCTCTTGGTCACTGTCAAAACAGGTCCAGGAAATCTACAGTTGATTTCTGCAGCCCATCTATCAGCCCCACAAATGACTAAATCAGCATACTTTAAGACATTAAATTGTGGTAGACAAACTGTTGTAATGTAAGATTGTAAGAGTAATCAAGCTCACACACACTAACAATTAAGTGCATGTGTAGAGCACTGATGTTTTTAGCATATGAAGAAGGGCATACATTTAGGATTTCCAATTATAATATGTTTTGTAGCTTTTTCTGCTGATAAAACCTCATCCATGGCCATTCATGCTACACCAAAGTAAATAAGTCTTAGATAAACAATAAAGTGACAGAAAAGTTCCTGGTTTTTTTTACAAAAATGATTGTTTTTTACGATGGGTCCACAATAAAATAAAAAGAGCAGCATATTTTCTGTGCTTTAATAGAAACTTTCTCTTTTTGTATAATTTTAATAATTTATTTCTTACAATATGAGACATGCTGACACATTTCTTTTACTACAGCAGCATTTCTTTATCACTCAGAAAAACTAAGAAATAATATTAAAATTTAATTTTTTCACTTATATTAATACATCTCAGCTAAATGTGTAGTTAAACGTCTTTACATTGACAGAAAGGGGATTTTCATCATTCCGGCCCACTTACGATCAAAATGAGCTGTATGTGGCCCACCATGTAAAATGAATCACTGTTCTAGAGGGTATTGATAAATGTGAGGGATAATCTGTTTAAAACAAGATAAAGACAATGGATAGACCATTTTGTTTTTGTTGGGAAAATCTTGCCCTTTGCAAGATATCTCCACTGCTATTACCTTGTTTTTATTTCACAGCAACCAGTTCTTCTGGCGCTCCCCCTACCAGGGACTTTGCCAAGCTCTTTGTACACAGTGCACACATCATGTACTGTATGCGCACTACTCCAACTCTAAACCTCCAAAAACAGAAAAACACCCAATTAAGTTCCCTGGGGAATTTCCCTTTGTCCTTCTCACCATCACCTCTTCCTGAGCATCCTATTCAGGCCCGCCTGGGGTTTCTTCTATCCAGTAATTTCAAACTATACAAGGCCGTGAAGGAAACAGCCTGTTATTCCAACTCTGGAGGGGGGTCAACCTTGCCTTGTACTTGCAACAAATTATGTTTTTGCTCCTGAGTCTCTTCTATTTAACATTTTCTAAGGACACTCAGTAAATCCCTACTGTAATCAGAATTGTAGTCCTTTTGCTGCTCTTTCTTCCTTATACAGTTTGTATGTAATGGTTTTACACATTACACGCTGGATTTGCATATATTATTGTCAGGTAGACATATTGTAAATGGACACTTCCTGGTTTTATGTCAAAGGCAGACCGCATGAAAATGGGTGAATGTGCTGAGTCCACTCTCTATTAGGACAATTGATAGATGTTGTGAGATCCAACCTCTTTAAAAGAGGCAAAAGAGAGACCCTTTTGTCCACAGTCAACCCAGAAACAAATGATGTTTTTGCTCCTGGGTCTCTTCTATTTAACATTTTCTAAGGAAAATGTTTAATTTAATAAATCTCCACTGTAATCTGTAGTCATTTCACTGCTATTTCTTCCTTATAGATCTGGTGAATGTGTAAGGGTTTTTAGATGGCATAAAGCTGCCAATAATGAGCATTTTTAAATGGAACAGTCTGATTGTTGGGGAAATATGATGTCTACTAAATGTAAAATTAAAGCCAGTGGTTTATCTTAGCACAAAAGCTGGAATTAACAAAGTGTATCTTAATTGTTTATTTTATTAAAAAAATATATGCAATGTAATGTTGCCAAATTGCCTGCAGCTATAGCATCATATTTAGCAGCAGTAGTTTACGCCTCTAAATCCAGGCAGGACTATTTTTGCATGAAGTGCAGACACACCTGAGTGCATGCCTACCTAGAAAACGACATAGCACCGATGACATTAGAGACTGGGTGTGTAAATACTAGATAAAAGAGCTGATGATGAGGATGTGGCCCGAGCAGTGCTTCCGTTATCCCCAATCTGCAGGGATAAACCTCATGCAAATCTCGATTGGATTAGACTGAAGCACGGGGAGCCTAATTAGAAGAGGTTTACTGCTGCAGGCATTAGTTTAAAACCATAGGAGAGACGTTCTAAAAGTAAAAAGAATTAAAGTAGGTGGGTGCACCGGGGAATAGATGGAAAAATAGTGGAATGCGAGGTGGAAAATAATAAGCAAAACAGGTAGGCCAAGAGTGAGGGTGCACAGCGAGGATGTCTGATGTGAGGAGAAGACAAAGGAATGTGAAAAGATGGAAGAAAGGTGGCTTGATAAACATGATTGCACAACAGGGGGTTTGAGACACGGAGAGGGAGAGAGTTCTTAGAAACACCAGATTGAGCTGCAAATCACAGTCAACCCAGAAATGATTCCCAGACCACGGAGAGCCTGTTGCTATGGAAACGTCATCATCGCAGGCACTGCTTTAATCCGTGGAAGCCTGTTAAGTTAACATGAGGCTCAGGCAGCCACCTTATGCTTCTGTACTCACAACACAACACCGTGCCAGCATTGTAGCCACTCGCTACAGACGAGATTTATTTACAAATGTTTTTGCTGTTAGAAAAATCAGGATCATCTTATTTGTATTTATGTTTTTCCTTCTCGGTTTCCTTTGCTTTCTTTGGTTAAATGGTTTGCAAAATATATAGCCTTTTGCGTACGTGGCCCTTTACCTACTACACTTAATCGCCTTCTCCTTCATGTCAGAGAGAGGGTCCCCAAAGGGTGGAATTGGCTGATGCACCGTGATTCTGCCGATGCGCTGGTGTGAATTGGACAGGGCGAGTGGTGAAACATCAAACCTGCGAGGAAAAGAAAGGCGGGCGGCAGCAAAAGAGGACAGAGTCGAGTAAGAAAAGCTGGGAGACGTCTGTGATATTGTGTACCGAGATAGTGTACACAATCAATGCCAACTGGGATAAGGAGCAACCAGAGAATAAGGCTCCACTGCTGACAGTTTAAATGGATGAGGAGTCTGCATCTGGGCATTAATGCCTCCAAGCCTTCTCCCCAGCAGCAGAGCAGTCAGTCAGTCAGTTATACAACCAGCTCAGCCATAGCAGGATTGCGAGGGGGGGTGGTTGTATTGTTTTGGATTTGCTACTCAAATCAGATCTCTGTCGGTTTGCTTCAATAATCCTGTGATGTAGGCAGAATTAATGTATTCTGCCACCAGAGAGGACAAGAGAGGAGATCCTAAGCCTGCCTGCTTACTGCCATAAAACGGGATACAGTAAAGATTCAAGGCGAACCTCAGTCCTACATATGAAGTCTGTGATAGCAGTGTGAAAATAAACCCTATTCCTGTGTAGCTGTGCTGATGGATAGTGCAGGTGAATATAGGCTGAAGTAGTTAAAGAGAATTGAGGGTGACATCCAGGTCAGGCTCCAGGAGGCCTGCTAGGAAGAGACAGATATGACATACGAGCATGTGTGAGGTGCTGCAAGCAAAGAGTGTGATGGATGTGGTAGACTGAGGTAGACATCCTGGCTTTAGCCCAGATTGCAGGAATTATTTAAATGTAGTAGAACATTTAAATATGTAAGTAGAAGAAGTCTGCAAGTTATTCAACACTCTTTTTTAAAAATATCAGCAGATTGAGAAGCTAAATTGGATCAACGCAAACACAACTGCATAAAAGCAAACTAAAGAAGCTCTTATAATTTTATGTTCAAGAATAAGATTTTTCCTCCCAATAAATAAAAGTGCCTCACAGTGCATATTTAAAATAGTGCAACACCGACAGTTCTGCACAGCTCGAGTCATTTAGATGGACTCTCGGGTTATGCTGAGCAAGTAGGGGGCGAAAAAAGACAGAAAAGGGGAGAAAGGAAGGGAGGAAAAGTGAAGCAGTGTGGAAGCTAAAGTACATGTCTCATTTACTTTTTTCTCCCCAGATGTAGACACCACCAAGGACCCTTGTCAAAAGGTTAAGTGCAGCCGACACAAGGTGTGTATCGCCCAGGGCTACCAGAGAGCTGTGTGTGTCAACCGCAAGAAACTTGAACACAGGTGAGTGTGTGTAGCCCCTGGGCAAGAATTGACTAATTCCCAAAACACAAAAATAGTCAAAAAAATAATAAAAAAATTTCTTTACGCACACTAACATGAAGTCAACACAACCAAGCATGCACTCCGTAGTTTGCTGCAAACTGGAGTGTTTATCCCTGTCGGCCACACTCGTAGTATTAAAGCTTGTTTGTGCACCAGTGTAAGTACGACTGCCTGCTGTTTAATGATAAGCTAATGCATTCGGACAACACAGAGGAGGCCTGTTAGCTTCGTGCTTGTGTTTCGGTGCTGCTGTGTGTTCTTTGAATTAACACAGCAGTTGCTGTCTAATCTGGACTTAGCCAGGCTGACATGTTTGTGTTGTCCCCTTGTCCTGCAGGCTGAAGCAGCCTGCTCTCAGGTCTCCTGATGGAAACTGTCACCCCTGTCCTATCTCCTCCACTGGGCCCGTGTGTGGATCTGATGGACACAACTATGCCTCAAAGGTACACTTCCACTGGCCACTTTCATTAACCTGTTAAAGTCTGAACAATTACAAAACTGACAAAACATAATCATATTGTACGTATAAAAAATGATTAAAGAGTGGTTAAATGGTTAAAGAGTGAGATTTGAGGTTGAGTTTTGTACATATAGCAAAACAACAGTACAAAGTCGACTGCATTGAGCACCACTTTAATTTTTCCATGCGGTTTGACGTATATTAGCAGTGCGTTCCCCTCGGTGAACATTATTACATGCTGATTCAACACATAAATTCTGCTACTATATGCTACATTGCTAAATAGCCTTGACAACTCTTGCAAATTTAGGTCATACGGATGTACACATACTTTTACTTGAAATCCATGGTACATACTGTACGTGCTCTGCGTCGCTGGGTAAGAACCGACACACACCTTTGCACATTCAGAGCTAAGCAGTGTGAGGAGAATCTCAAGAGACCAAAAGCTGAGACAAAGAGCCGTGATGTATGGCCTCAGAGGAACCAATTGGTGGCTTGCGGTGACAGAATCCCATGTGTTTATTGATTAATGCTTTGTCTTTTGAATCACTATTTCTGACCTTGTGTGCAAGTAAAGGTTGGGAAGCGCATTCAAGAGCAGGAGTCTGATTTTGAATTAAGGCTTACAGTCGGTCACCTCATGAATATTTGATCTGTGTTGCGGCAATAACTCATTTCGCTTCACCTTTGTGTCCCCTTGTCGATGTCATCGGTGTGCGTGTGTTTAATGACTGTATGTGTGTTGCAGTGCAAGCTGGAGCAGCAGGCGTGTCTTACGGGGAAGGATCTTACCCTGAAGTGTTCTGGTCTGTGTCCTTGTCCAACTACTGCTCCTACAACCAAGGAGAGTAAACATGGTGAGAGCAAGTTACATGACATACAACTCTGTTTTTTTTTTCCATTCTCACACATTTACTCAAGCATAACCACCATCATAGCTGCATAAATAGGTGCAACAAATATTTTT
>VOQK01007801.1:2681-16216 GCA_015052645.1 Benitochromis conjunctus | reverse complement strand
TAAATTGATTTTAGCATTTCTCACTGGCACAGAAAGGACTCCATCAAAGCTGAGAGGGAGGCATGCTGAACAGAATATATTGCAATGTGCAAGATGGCCACAGCGGATAATTCGATTTCTCTGCATCCCCCACCTCACGCATGTTTTCCTCCCGTCTTCCCGCAGATTACGAAATGGCATATTCAGGTGATTTTGGCAGTGGGGTTGGATGGGAAGACGAGGAGGAGAAAGGAGCCGAGGAGACTGCAGAGGAGGCCGAAGAAGAGGAGGTGGGAGAGGTGGATGATGGGGGATATATCTGGTAAATGGGTCAACCAATCTCTACAGGAGCATCTCAGTGGTCCCAAACTTACACACACACACACACACACAAATCCTGCAAAGAGATGGACGGGATCAAGCGCTCACACTCAGAACAACACTGGCTTATAAAAAAGCAAGGGGGGTGGCACAGGTTGGGAGGGTGAAGATGCAGATGCTATAAAAATAATTCTTGTTACAGGATGATAAAGAGAAAGGGAGGGGTGGGGGATATCACTGTTAAGAAATTATGGGTCTGGTGTCATGAATTTTGTCCTTCATACTTGTGAATCTTTGTTCTCTTCTGTTGTCTGTCCTTTAAACTATCTTTGAGCAGTTTTTAGCTGATGCATAATGGAGACTTTAAGAAGCCGCAGGTGCTTTGCATTAAAAAGAATAAAATTAACAAAGCGAGATCGGGTGCACTTCAGTAGTCCAAATTGGCCTCTTCCATCGATCATGTTTGCAGATTAACAACATTCAGATCACCAGTTTTGCTTTAAGGCAGAAATCTGGCAAAAAAAAAAAAAGAGAAAAAAAAGAGAAAGCCACATTAGAATATTGAAAAGCACCTTTTGACTTTGCCATTTTCATCTCTTATGCTTCAGCTCTTATGCGACAGTAGTGCTCTGTCTCATTCATGACTTAAGAAAAGGTTCTCATGCGTCACTCTTTAGCTTGTATATATTGTGTGTATCAAAAGGCAGAATGTCACTTATTAGTCCCGTAATCAATGCCTTGAAAGACTAGCAGAACATGCTGCTTAGTTGACAAGTGTACATCATATCATCGTGTGGATTGGTTATTGTGTTTAATAAAAAAATGGAATAAAATAAACATGTCTATGCGGCTCCAGTGGCCACCATACGACTGAGTGTGTTCTCTTTTCTTTTCACGTCTAAACTGGAGCCAAAGCACCTTGTTCCCCGGCTGCACATGGGGAGCCCAGCTCTCTATTTGCTGAAAATGACATACCATGCATTAGGGTTGACCTGAACACAATAGGAGTGTTAATGCGGGTTACCAGAAGATTGAACTTTGGAGCTTAGCACCAGTGGAACCCTTGAAACCAGCCACACAGCTCTTTTTATTTAGCGCTTTAATATCAACTCATTAACAGAGAACTGAGGGTCTTTAAATGCAGCACCAAATCATGACAGGGCCTACCCATGTTTTATAGATGGCTATAGACACTCACTGTTTTACCCCACCCCTGACCTCCACATTTTGTAATCAAATATTTCACCACTTGATAACACCTGCTGCCGCTGATTTTCAGTCCAGTTCTTGTGTTATTTGGCATACCTCAGCCTTTTCCCCCCGTTTCCCTTCATTATGAATGGCTTCTTTACAGCCACCCTTCCACTGAGACCATTTGAAGTAGGTACCAGTTTTTGTAACAGGCTGGTACTATCAAATAATCTAAAGTTCCAATGTAAAATTGATCCTTTGTTGGGTTGTCTGTTATTTGTAGGAACAACGCTTGAGTTTGGTGTTTTTTATGCTTAAATGATTCATAGATCGGTGTTAAGCAGCTTTAAAGAAAAAAAAAATCTTTTGAAAATATCCGGGGGAAAAAAACCCAACAAAAACAGCCAGTGTCCAAAGAAAAACCTTCAGAAAGCCTGGAGAACCACTAAACCACTAAACACAATCAAATAATACTACAAATATATTCAAAAATATAATCTGAGCTGTGAAAGCCGACTTTCTGATGCATAGCTTTGACATTTCTTCTTTTTTTCCTGGAACATTGAAAAGCAGCACTACAGTCTGCCATTTTCTGCTGTTTATCTCTACATCTGCTCTTTGAACATAACAATAAAATAACTAAAGTAACAAGCTGGTTTAGGACTGTTGACTGTGTTTCTGTGCAGCTTGCTAGCGTGAAAAAATGGCAAATAAGCACAACATAAGTACAGCATGCTGTGTACTGATGGGTATGATTAATTAGGCAAACGCTTAGTCATAAACCAGAGATTTGGACAAAGGGAAATTCAGATTGAGGCACTGCCTGAAAAACAAGTCAAATTTGATAAATGTAAGGGATCCTTTAGAAAAAAAAATCCTATAGCACTCTTACAATAAGTGTTTGTGTTTGCAAAAATACATCCCATTTTTGGCCAGGATATCAGCGAGTCAATCTGGCAGACAGAAAAGTGCTTACATGCATGACTGATGTCCAGAGGATGACGCTTACTCAGCAAAGTCACCTTGCATGGGTTCATGATTTTGCCAGAATTCTCTGATAAACAAATTTATCTGAGGCTGTGTTGGATGAACGGTTTTTATTTTTTGTTTTATTTTCATTTTTGTTGTTGTTACATAATACTGACTAACATGTGTGCACCAATACCCATATAACATTGAAAAGCTGAAACTGTGAGATACTACATTACTCAAACAAATTGCTGGAACACATTGAAAACATATCAGATCCCAATGGGAACCCAATGATGCTGGATATCTATGCTGATGTGGACTGGGTAATATGTTAGTGATGTCACTTCTTTTGATGGAAATTCAAGTTCAAAATCAACCTGCACAGAGCTGAATTCAAAGAAATCCTTGAAATCAAAGTGAAAAAATTATTACATTTAATTGCAGCAGCTCAAAATGGTAATCAGTACTTTCTATAGCCCCCACGTGCTTGTATGAATACCAGACATTGTTGGGACATGCTCCTAATGAGAAGACAGTGTCCTGGGGAATCTCTTCCCAGATCTGGGCCAGGCGATCACTGAGGTCTTGGACAGTCTTGAGTTTCCACAACTTCTCCAGACCCTTTCACATAGTCACATGTGCTCAGGGTGAACCTGTTTTCAACTGTGAAAAGCACAGGGTGCCAGTCCTGGACCTGCCAATTCTGATGTCTGATGGCTCAGTGGTGCTGGGCAGTGAGCGCAGGATCCGCTAGAGGATGTCAGGCCTTCAGGCCACCCTCAGTCTATTTCTGATTGTTTGGTCAGAGACATTCACACCAGTGAACTGCTGGAAATCTTTTTGTAGCTCTGGTACTGTTCATCCTGTTCCTTCTTCTACAAAGAAGCAAATACCAGTCATGCTGATGGGTTCAGGGCCTTCAACAGGGCCTTGTCAGTCTCCTGAAATCTCCCCTGTGCTGGGAGATGCCACAAACCTTGAACTACCTGTGCAAAGTCTGTAGGACCCAGGTATCACCTCATGCTGCTAGAGGTGACTCTGAGCCCGGCTAAATGCAAATCTAGTGAGAAAGGTTGTCTCAGTGTTGCTTCTCTTCTGCACCTGTTGTTAATTTCATTACCACCAAAGCAGCTGAGACTGATTAACAACCCGCTGCTACTTAACCGACCAGATCAAGATCCCCGAAGTTTAACTGACTTGATGCTATACTCTAAATTAAACGTGCTCCTTTGAGTTTTTCAAGAAGCATGTAAACTGGTCAGAATATAACTACCACACCTTCTAAAATTAAAATTTCCCTCTAGCAAAGTTGGTTACTGATGCACAGACAGGCTAGCCATATTTTTGATTACAGATATCAAATGAAAATCGATGTATTTGTGGTTTCTTTATTTTAATGAGCAGTGCAGCATGGACGAACACCGGACCTATAATAAGATGCTATTTAAAAATAAATAAATAAATAATAATAATATTTGAAACATATGCGTCTCTGTGCAAAATGCTCCTTAAGGATTCAATGTTCTTGTCAGCTCATTTCTACCCCTACCGTACCTCATTCTGCAGTGAAGTGTGGCTTGTAGCTATGGGAGACCAGCAGAAATGAGATACAGACACAAGTCTGCATATCAGCACTTCTAACAGCACAATGCCTTTAGAAAACTCTCTCCTCAGCCTCCTCGGGACACTGCTGAAAACTCTCCACTGTGAACTATTCAGCCTGGGAACAGTGAAATAGAAACCTTTCAGCATGTTAGAGCGTATGCACATCCTCAGGAGTTACGGCCCAGAAAGCTCGTCTTAGTATTGTAAAAACTGACAGCAACCAACCCTCTGAAATGTCATTTCTCAGTTTCACGTTTCTGTGATAATGGAAATCAGAACCAGTAGCGTCCCGGTGGGTGAAACCTCAAATGTGTTCGCTGTGAGTGGGTACGTCTGCCAACAGATGTCTGAATACCTGAAACCGACAGCAGTCCTCTGGCTACCCAAAGGGACCAATCATTTTCAGTAGCCTGTCAGCTTATTATGCTGAATATTCCTCCCCGCCTGGTAAAAAAAACACAAACTGTATGCACCAGACGCAGGTGTAAATCCTAACACATGCTCTGAGAAATGTGTCTTTGATGCTGTAACTGTAACATAAATAAGGATCAAAAGTTAGATGATTCACCTTTTTATCCCAGCAGTTTATGTAATGTTTTTTTTGTTATTTTATAAATGGATAAATGTATTTTTTAACCATGGGAATCCAGCAGAATACCAAGAAAACACCGTACATTACCTGAATAAACTTAATTTAATTATAGTTTAATTAAACAGGTACAAATGCACTTAAAGTGCCTGTAAACACTAGTACTCTTATAAAGATTTTATAGCTCACCACATGACTCTGAGATGACAATTAAGCAGTAATTATTCCTTCAGTTGCAAATGTCTAATCTAATTCATTTTGATTTGTTATCTCTAGCACGTGTGAGTGTAGTGCAGGGGTCCTCTGTTACAGTTTGCTTTGAGCGCCTTGGAGTCTCCACACCCTCCTGATTTCTTTTTCTGTGCTGTCCAGCTCCCTGAATACATTAACATCCTTTGTCTGCTGAAAGTGCTGCAACAATCTCTGGAAAACAGTCACTGGGACGCTGAAGTTCAGGTGTGGGTATGTCGCTTTAGTGGCCATGTCTCGTGTGTTGCTGGAAACGATCCCTGCAACACAACAAAGAAACATTTTTTTGTGATTTTAACACTGCAAATACAGCAGTGCTGCCTGATCAGTGTTATAGGCACAGCAGACTTTTCCCTGCACAGAGATTTCTGTGGTTATCATGTGCCCCCCTCTGTTCAAAAGGTGTACATGGCTTTCTTCCTGCAGGACATCCTTACCCAGCAGCTCTCCTGAGCATCTCTGCACCACAGCACCCCCGCTGGCCCCCGCTTGTACTCCACATGTGGTCTGGAGCATGACAGGCTGGCGATTCCAGCTAATGGCTTTGGAGAGGACGCCGCAGGTCAGGGATGGACCACAGCTCCGACCCAGCCCACCGTATCCGATGACAACTACAGATTCACCTGAAGTTAGAAAAGGCATTACAGTTTGTAAGTGTAAAGAGGCGGGAACGCTCTTCTGGCACTGATTATAAGAAAATAATAATAATTCTACTGTTTCTGCTGCACATGACTGAACTCAAACCTGGAATGAAACTCTGACACATCTGCGAGACCACAGCTTCTGGAACAGCATCTCTGAGCTGCACCAAAGCGAGGTCATAGGGTGAAGATGCTTTAGTGGAAAAAAGGACATCACCCACTGAATCATGGACTCTGAGAAAAGAAAATCACCAAAAAAGTGAGGATCATTAGTCTTACGGATTCTGTGATCACAAAAACAGACTTCAAAAATGTGGTGAAGTCGCTAAAGGTGGTGACACACAGACTATATACAGGATAAGACCATAATTCCATATGAGGTAGATCTATATAGAAAGCAAGGGTGAATTTCACTTTGTCTTTAATGCAGCAAGTCCGTGTCAGCTTATGGAACTGAACATTTGTGGTCAGAAGTATATTGTTTCCTTTGAATTACACTTATTTTTAGGGGACTTTTAATGATTTCCTTGAGCGGTCTTTTTTCCAGGCTGGAATGATAGTACAGAATACATCTTCAGTGGCGTTAAAAATAAAAATTGGGTGCACAAGTTTGAATATATTTTTGATTTTTTCTCATCCAAACCAGGTCAAAAGTATAAATACAGGGTCAAATATAAAATGTCTTTTAACTTGGCAATCCCAAAGCCTATTAACTTTTTGTTAATGATCATGACTGACAATAGCTGGTAATTTCTCATTGTCAGCATAAAAAGCATTTTTGCTTAAAAGCATCCAAAACTCAAAACAATGGGAAAGTCCAATGAACTCAATGAAGCTCTAAGAAGCAGAACTGTAGATTTACATAAGCGTTTCATGTCTTTTGGAGACATTTCTGAACAACTGCAGATTCCAAGGTCATCAGCTCATACAGTTCTACATCAGTACACTTTGTCGAAGACTGGAAGAAGACCCAAACTGTCAACCTCAGATGTGAGTAAATTACTTAGGATGTTTAGGAACAGCCCAGGAACCACCAAGGCTCAAATTCTTCAACGTCACCGCAAATCAACAGCTAGGCAGTTGAAATGTGGACACAATTGGGTTTCAGCAGGAAAATGATCCTAAACACACATAACCAGTTTGGGAATGAACAAAAATTAATATTAAGCTTCTGGTATGGGCTTCCTACACCCCAGACCTCAACGATGCTGAAAATATGTGAGCTAGTCTTAAAAGCCAAGTCAGTGAAAGAAATCCTATTAAAACTCTGCCAAGAAGAGTGGTCAAATATCCTGCCAGAATTATTCCAGAAGCTTGTTGATGCCTTCCAAAAGCGTCTGGTTGAGGTGCAACTTGCCAAAGGACCAAATATTAGTGGGGGTGCATGTATAAATTTGAGCCTGTATGGATTTGATCTTATTTTGGATTTTCTCTGACTTATCATTAAAGATGTATGCCATGCCAGGCCCATGATGAGAGTATGCAACCTTCTAACCATAACTTCACATACAGTCCTGAGAAAAGGTCCAATGGAATCAAGTATGAGAAATTAAACTCAGACCAGTTTTAGTGGTTTACAAATATCTCTTAAAAATAGGAAAAACACAGGTCTAATTGATATGAAAATGAATGTAAATGAAAAAAAATGCATCTGCAGGCAACTTCTTAGTACTTGTTTATGCTTGTTTTTTGTTTTTTTCCAACACAAAATTGTGTTAAGTTTGAAAAGAAGACTTAGATTAGTGGATTAACACATTTTAGTGTTTAATAAGGTTTGGGTTAATTTCTGCTTCAATTTAGATGTGGGTTTAAGATGTGCCATCACCTGTCGCTGTGGTGAAACTTCAAGCGGACTTTAGACTTCCCGTTGACAACATGCCTGCATGTCACAACCAGTCGAGTGCCGACAACAACTCCTGAGCCCCAGAACTGCCCGCTGTCTACAAAGCAAACAGTGGGGTATTTAACAGCTTTTGACTCATGAGCTGCCGTGGACATCTGGATGCCCGACTCTCCTGGATGAAGCCAAACATTTCTGAGGGGATCCTGGACACTCATGCAGCTGATGACATTCCTGAAGACCAACTGGGCAGAGCAGACCAGAGTGAGGCCAATCCACTCATTGGCCTTCCAGCCAAATGGAGACACGATCAGCCCAATGAGATGTACGCTGCCTGCACCTTTCACTGCAAACAACCCTCCACCTTCTGTGCCTGGCAGGCAGCGGGCGTCTGTGAGGATGACGGCGTTATCTTCTCCAGCGAGGTTACTGATGATACCTCTGCTGAGGGTGCTGATGAAGAGATCCAAGCAGAGGGAGCCAAAAGGTGAACCGCAGGCATAAACAGTGCAGCCTTTCTGGAGAGGCGCACTGCTCTGCCAGGGGATGGTGCCTGTATCCTGGGTGCTGTCTAGCACCACACCTGCCCTGAGTACAGCAAACCAGCTGAGGAAGTGGAAATCTCTGAGCAGCTCCTCATCCTCCTCATCACAATGGAAACGCCACTGGTCAGCCTCCTGGAAAACTGCATGAAAAGCGTGTTTAAACTCCACGCAGTTCACCAGCATCAGCAGCTCGGCTGCAACCTCCCTCTGCCCTGCTGCTGTTTTGCTTCTGGAGGGTGTGATTGCTGCTCTCTGTGCGCTCTGCTTGGTGTCAGTGGGAAAGCTGACGCGGATTTGAAGTTTGGCACTGAAGCTGTGAGGTGGCAAGAAGTCGTGGTCCCCGTAGAGGGGGTCCCCGTCGGTGATAAAACGTGAAAACGGGAGTCCGGTACATATGATGATTCCTGTGTGAGGGTGGACAACAACTCCGCTGCAGCTCACCGGTTTCTTTTCCGAAGACGCCTCTGACAGCTTCACAACACAGCAGCGCCTCTCCACGTCCTTTAACTCCATGCTCCAGCAAAGCGGATCAACAAATATTTTAACGGCGTTTAAAACACTTGAAAAAGCTGAAAAAGCAGCTTATTAAAGATATGTACATGCCAAGAGTGAGAACAAACCTTCAGATAAGTCAATGTGACCCCAAGTTTAAACTATTTATCGCGAATATTTCCCACAGTCTCGTCTAATTTCGCCATGCTCCTAACTTCCTGGTTATGCTTCGTTCCTGCACCTGACTGGTCTGACAGCAAACACCTCCTAGCCAATGGGAAACAAGGAAACTAGAAGGAGTTCGTATAGCCCGATTAGAAGTTTATTTACGTTTTACGATGTTTTATGTGGGGGGTTTTTTATGTCTAATAACTATCTTTTGTTTGTTTGTTTGTTTTTCTTTACCTGGATAAATAAAGGATATAAAAGGGACTCTTCCAAAAAGTGATTGCAGCTTCTACGTTGTGACAGAAATACTTTATCCTTCTCAAAATGGCTTGATATCACTCATAAGAGACATGTTGGATTGTATGCAAACAACTATAAACTATTTACGAGTTTAAATAGCAGCAATCACTGTTTTTTGGGTACTATTTCTTAGCAGATAAAATATTTTATTTTAGAGCATTTTATCACATATGGAATACATATTGTGTTTTTATTCTACCCAATGCTCGCTAATATCTCTGGAAAAGTGGTACAGTGGTTAGTGGCCCTGTGTTCAAATCAAAGGTGATGCAGTTTTCTCCTCAGTTACTTAGTTTTCGTTTAGTTTAATTGGTGATTCTAAGTTGTCTGTAGATGTGAATGTTCGTCTTTCTCTCTGTGTTAGCACTTAACCCTTTCACGCATGGTGGTCACTACAGTGGACAGCTATTCAAAGGCTGTTTTCTTGTATTTGTGTCAGTATTGATGGCATACTTGCACATAAACCACTACATTGGACACTGATGTGTCACTCCATACCCTGACACCCACTGGTCGTTTAATGTTGCTACAGATGTATGACGTGTTTCATTGTAATTATTGTTATTTAACCCTGTCATGCATGAGTTATGACAACCTCAATCAGGATTTTTTTTCTTAAGTATTTTTATTAATCTTTTCATTCCTAAAGATGAATAAAAATACTTTTTTTTAAAATCCTGATTGAGGTTGTCATAATTCATGCATGAAAGGGTTAATACTCTAGGACTGGGATGTCAAACAGGCATCATCATAGGATGTCATCACAGGCTCAGATTTTTAGATTTTTAACTGTATTTTTATTAGTTTTACAGCTTTCCCTACTAATAAAGATCTCTTTATTACCAAACTAATAGAAAAACAAAGAAATGACAGAAACCTTTGTTGTTCTTTTTACTATTATTGAAATGTCTTGGGGGGGGGGGTCCACAGTAATAAAAAACCCCAAAATATAATAAATAAATAAAAAACATGGAATGAAAAAAAATCTGTTTCAAAATTAAAGGGCAGCCTAAACAATGAGGTACCGGACGTTTCCTGTAATTTTACAAATGCATTTCTTACAATTTTTGCTTAAAGAGTTATGGTTACAGATTTTTGTTTTGTAGAAAAACTGTGATGTACTGTTCATTTTGTAATACTAAGACATAATTATACAGTATTAAGTGTGTAGTTAAACTTATTTACACTGACAGAAAGGTCCATTTCACTGGTCCAGCCCACTAAAGCGCAATAAGTTTAACATTCTTGTTCTAGGAGGACTAGTGAGTCTTGTGAATATAGATAGATTGATGGATGGATGGATGGATGGTCATTTGCTGGATAAACTAAAAATGAATTAAAATCTCTTAAACAAGGTTTAAAGAGTTCCCAAACATATTTATTTTTGCTAAAATGTTGCACAACACACCCAATAAGAATATGACATCTTTTTTGTATGAGATATATCAAACATTAGGGATGCAAAGTAACAGGCAGGCCAGTTTTTATTGCTACATATAAATACACTCTTTAACATAAAATATTTTATAATGTTTTAAGATAATTTTATCCAAAAATACTGTATAAGCTATTTTGCTAAGCACCACCCAAGTACTCTCATAAATCACTGCGTACTGTTAGCAGCAACCAATCACAAAGTACTCAAGTCTTTTCAGTGCAGTCACCTATGGGTGTGTTTGGCTGGCGTAGATATCTAGTAGAGGCAAAAAGTCAGTCAGTGCACTTGTGGTAACATTAATGTTAGTGGCTGTGTTTGTAAACCTAAATGTAAACCTTAAAATAAACATACTATCACAAGAACTGTCAGCATCATCCGAGGTAGGCTTCCAAATTAACTTTAACAAATACACCAACACATTTTTGCAGCACTTTCTAGGAAAAAAAAATGTTCTTGAAAATGATCAATTGAAAGAAAAAAAAATTAAACAGAATCAATAATGTGTATGTGTGCCAACAAAAACGTTTCATCCTCAATCACAGAAGAGCTGCTCTAAGCAAACAGTGTTAACTACACTGACCTTCGCTGTAAGCCAACACCAGCAGCCAAAAATAAACCGGGGTCTGAAACAAGTTCACAGCCATGGCATGTCCTATACGGCAGAAACAATTCTCTACAGGCTTTAGGTAAAGGTAGAAAAACCACAGCATAGAGCTATTCTCCACACTCAGTCTGAATAATACAGGCCGATGATTCATAACTTATCTTTGAGTTGCTGCGGTACGACTGAGATGACACACAGGATTCTTCAAATGCATGAATATTGCTGGGTTTATAAATACAAAACATATGTTTTACTGGCATATTTAATAAAATCTCTCTCTACTGCAGGTAGTTTTGTGTGGAACATGTCTTTTGTGCACAGATGGCACGGTAAATCTGGTTAAGGCTATTAAAAGAATGTCAATCAATCGATATACTGGGCAAGCCAGCGAAAACCATCTCCGTATCCCTGTCGCTTCAGCACACTGCACATGAACACCTCCATTGGCCTCAAATTCAGCTCCTTCAGTGGCACTTTGCCCTGAAAAGAAACAAAAATACACATCAAAAGAACAGCTTTAAATCTACAACTCCATCCACCAACCTTGTGCATGAACACTGAACACGTACAACGCACATCTTAAACTTTAACCGTGCTTTAAACTCTATTAGAAAAGGTTTTGCCTGACTCGTCAGCATGGATCAATAAACCCATACTTAGGTCTTGAACCAGAAATGATCTCTCAGATTTATACAAGAAATTTAAGTGCAGTAAAATATCGTTGTGGGGCAGTGGTTGCCTTAAGTCTTTTCTTCTTTAGGTCGATTTGGCCTTGTTGCACAGACGACTGAACAGCATGCACATACACTACCCAGCTGCTCATCAATGCAAATACCTATATATTTATAATGTGGAAGCCACTCAATGCAATTACACATGCAGATATGCTCAAGATGACCTGCTGAAGTTCAAACTGAGCATCAGACTGTGAAAGAAAAGTGATTTAAGTGACGTTGAATGTAGCATGGTTGTTGATTCACATGAACTGGTGCTTTAGAAACTAGTGACCTACTGTGATTTTCACACACAGCCATATCTAGGGTTTTCAGAGAATGGTCCAATAAAGAGAAAGTATCCAGCAAGAGGAAGTTTTCTGAGTGGAAATCCCTTGTTTATGTCAGAAGTGAAAGGAGAATGGCCAGACTGCTTTGATCTGTTAAGAAGGCAACAGTAACTGAAAGAACCCCTCGTTACAACCAAGGTATGCAGAAGAGCATGGTTCAAGGTTCAGGACAACATGAAGCAGAACTTTGAAGCAGATGAGCTACAGTAGCAGACGGAGGAGGGTGCCACTCACTCCACTCAGGCTACATTTCAGAGGTTTGCCAAAATTTGATGAGAGATTGAAAAAAAAGTTTGAGGATATTTTCTTAGCACACTTTGCCTTAGTCTCACTGCGTGCTGTTGCTAACTATTACGTCCCCAAAAAAGGCTAAGGGATGAAGAGAGTAACAACAGTAAACCCAGGAGAGAAAAAAATCAACAAGAGCAAATTGTGAAAATAACAGTCAAGTTTTTTTTTTTAAAGAGTTTTAACTCAAAGAGAGGGCTACGCCACCATTACCGGTCAAACAAAAGACAACAAATTAAAAGATCCTGAGTAGAAAATAGGTAAGTAACATCAAATCAAATAAAAACACCACTGCTGTCAGCAGGCATTAGCAACTCTCTAGCTGCTCAAATAATCATAAACTCACAAACAAAACTCAGACAAAGCAGACCACTGAAGTTAACGTCTCTTAACGCTGGCCCACACTGAGACCGTCTTCACCAAATTTTTTATATTGTTGGCTGGCTGACTGCTGAGTACACCCAGCTGCATTCTGGCTCCTGAAAAGTAAATGGGTAGCCACTGTGACCACAGTACAAATTTAGTAAATTGAGTAAATTTCTTTATTGTAGTTAAATGGTCGAGCACTGCACAGCAATAAGCATTTCAGTAAATGTTGTACTGTGTATGATTATGTGCATGACGAATAAAATTTGAATTTGAAATTTGAGTATTCCCAGCTTCTGACGGAAGCTTCCAGCAGGATAACGCACCATGTCGAATAGTTCACATCATCTTAAAATGGTCTCTTCAACATTCAACGAGTTCAGTGTGCTCAAATGGCTTCCACAGTCACCAGATCTCAATCCAATAGAGCACTGTTTGGGATGCGGTGGAACGGGAGATTCACATCACGGATGTGCAGCTGACAAATCTGCAGCAACTGTGTGATGCCATCATATTACTATGGACCAAAATCTCAGAGGAATTTGTCCAGCACCTTGATAAATTTATGAAATGAAGAATTTAAGCAGATCTGAAAGCAAAAGGAAGTCCAACCCAGGACCCAGCGAGTGTATATGTACTATTTATTGAAGTCTTAAAAGCATAGTAAGAAGACTGTCTCTAAGTACAGTTACTATGAATTTTTTGCCTTTCCAACACATTGGAGTGTACAAACACTAAGAAATGGATATAGGCACTGAGATATCACCTTTGATTTTCTTATAAGTGCTGTTTTGAAGCCTTAAATTTGCCATTTGGGTTGCCACATCTTGATTTTTTGTTAAATGGGATGTAACAAGCAAAGGTTAGATTTGACTGCGAAACAC
>VOQK01007796.1:83795-96455 GCA_015052645.1 Benitochromis conjunctus | reverse complement strand
GAAATCCTTAAAATCTGTAAAGTCACTGGCTATACATGTCTGAGGCTTAAAACAAAGTTGCTTTCCTTCTGTGGTGTTGCTCACTCTGCTTTTTGTAATAGGAAGTGTAAATGTTTGGCCGGGCTCGTTAATTTTGAATCGTGCTAACACGTTCATTATTTTATGTTTTAAAACGACACTTCCCAAACACAACTATGTTGTGAATACACTATATGTGAACAGACAGTGACAATAGTGCAATATATTGTTCGAAATGAAGTTGTCTCGCGTCCGTTGGTTTAACTGATGGGAGTCAAGTCCCAAATCAGCAATAACAGACAATCTTCATTGTTGTGTGTTTAAAGTTAATCCTTAATGTTAGTCGATGTTAAAGACGCGAGGGTGGCTACGTACTGGAGCGACAGCGAAGCCTTCGTTGGTCAGAGGTATTTAATTAAAACAAGGAAGAGAGAAAGCATTTAATGTTGTGAAAAGTGTTCATTCACATGACATACAGCATCCAGGATTTGTGTTCAAAGTTACAAACTGCAGGTTTTTACGAGCAGACATTAACAAATCAAAGTCCTCGGTGGCCTCTTGAAAAAAGAAAACATTTACCTGCTCTTTAGAGTTTACTCTGCCTTGCAGGTAACTGTAACGGCACAAAGTTAAAAATGAGGACAGAATAAACTTATTCTCCTCATGCCTTTATTTCCTTAAATTTCTCCATCATTCCCAGTGTCTTGTTAAACATTCCAGATATTTCAGACATTCCACCAGACTCGAGCTGGTAGCACACAAACTTAGATTTACACTACACCCCAGTAAATGCCTTTTTAGCCTACGAGTACATCGCAGTGAATAACATAAATTTGATCCTGTAATAACCGCAAAAATGATCTAGATTGAATCTGATTAACGCTGCGATAAATGGCACTAAATTGTTGCTGCAGAGAGGTCATACTAGCTGCCATTTAGGGAAAATCCTGCATGAAGTCCAGGGGAAATCATAAACGTGCTATTTGCAGTGATCGGTTACATTTTGTGACAAA
The DNA here is from genome assembly GCA_015052645.1 of Benitochromis conjunctus. Taxonomy (NCBI): domain Eukaryota; kingdom Metazoa; phylum Chordata; class Actinopteri; order Cichliformes; family Cichlidae; genus Benitochromis; species Benitochromis conjunctus. Next base: position 95,424 of record VOQK01007796.1, on the reverse strand, counting down.
TTCTGTTGGAAAATACTTTTGTGATCCACTTGTGCACAGTAGCTGTAGGTCGGTGTTTAATTAGGGTTTTCAAAACCTGCTGTTTTGCCACATTATGACTGTTTTTTATTAAGCTAGCTAAACATGAAATGACACTAATTCTGATCTTGTGTATTTCTGTGGCGTAGAGAAAGGGAAATTTAGCTTCTCTCCGTGTTTTGTGAGCTCTGTAATCATGGTGAATATATACATATATACCCTGAATATGTTAAAACAAAATCAAATGGCACAGTGTGGTAAGATCACCTGTAGAGCACATTTATTGAACTTCCTGTGAGTTTATTGTACCTGTAAACTGCCTTTGCCAGCCTCTGTTCCTACAGTGTGTTAGCAGCTAGCTAGAGAGCAGTAGGTGTTTCATGCACTCACATCCATCATCACAGCAGTTATTCAGTCAAACCAAAGAATAGTGCTGGTAGTATTAGACCTAGACAAGGGGTGTCATTCCCATTTAGTTCCTGCATATCTGATTTATTTTTAAATTCTCAGGTATTCTAGTGATGTTTTTGATAGACGTTAACCATAACTAGCCTTCACTTAGAGTCTCATTGGGTTCTCGGCTAAAGAATTTTACATTTTCATTGCTAGCGGATTAGCAAGCCTATAGCTACAGTCTTTCTTTATGAGTGGCATGTCTCTTTTTTTGGCCCAACAATAATCTAGAAAGCTACAATTACTGCCCCTGCAAAGGACTCCCAGCGACAACACCTTAGCAAACGTCGTTAGCGTGTGCGTTCATTCAGGCAATGAGTGAGTCTTTTAAAACCTGGTGTGCTCTGAAATCAGATCAACCTTTGCTTCTCATCCACTGACACCATCACGAACTCATTTATCATCATCATCATCATCTTGTAAATGTCGGTTGATTGCGCTCCAAATGGCTTTTTGATCACTGCCTAAACAAACTGCCCAAGTCATGCGTAATCAATATCCTGTTGTCCAGTAGACTGTGTCAGACACCCAGTCAGTCATTTGTGCCGCTCATACAGCCATTGATAGAATTTAAAAAGCTGCCTGAAAAACACGGCACAAAAAAGAGAAAAAAAAAATTCTTTTGATGTGACTTGAATGTAACTGTCTGACGTTTCTCTCTTCTCGCATCTGTCTCTCTCTTTTCTGTACTTGTTGAGAAGATACTTAGTGTGGTGCAGTATGTTTTCCTTTCCTGTCTGTAGCCGGTCCTGTCCTCTGGTGGTTGGTAATTTGAAAGAAAAAAAAAAAAAAACATGTTCATTTGGTGTATTCTTTTGTACTGCAAAATCTTCTCACCCCCCCTCTCTGTAGCTCCCTATTTGTTGACCAACATGTATGCATGCTTATGGTGTGCGATGTAGGCAAGGTTGTTGATATAATCGTTCCGTGTCCTCTCTGTGTTTCAAAGCTTCACCTGTTAGCCTCACTGCATGCCATTTTAGACTAATATTTCGGTCTGTAACTTTCCTGCAAAAATGGAATCACCGCACACTGAGAATAAAGTGATTTCATATGATTTTTCATCGTCTTGTGTTTCTGCATTCAAACAGTACAGCAGCAAGTCTTTGGCTACCTGTGTGTACAAGAAAAATATATATATATATGGAAGGAGTGGTAGAGTCATGTAGTGTATTTTGGGGGGACGGGATCATCCCCACTTTGTGACACTGAGACGTGACCTGCAGTCATGGATCACATCCCATTGCATGGCATTCGTTAAGGAAGTGTGTGCAAAGACCTTTAATGTATTTCACATGTTTGTGTCAGTCAAAGCTGTTTTTCATCTCAACATGACTGTTGTGCATTTTTTTACTTTTTTTTTTTTTCTCAGAAGGAATTTCAACATCTATTCAATAAAAGCGAAAAGGGCTGTAAACAGAATGCAGTGTGTCGTTCAAATCGTGATTGGAGGCAGACCTGACTTGTGATCGTGTCACAGTGAGTACATAGACATCAAAGAGATGCAAATGGCATATCTCTCATAGCGAACTGGTTGCCATAAGTGCGTCTGTGATAATGGGTTTACGGGTAACAGCAAACCTTTTACATCAAACAAATCCACTGAGAAGATAATGGAGGAATGCCGTGGAGGGATTAGGGATGGCACCCGACTTTTGAGCTGGTTTTAATTTGGGAACAGAAAGGAGGCTGAAAGTAAAACCAAATTATTCAATTAATGTGTTTTGACATTTCTGAGTTTATTGCTTATCTCACCACTTTGGATTTCTAATGTTGCTTGCCCACAAGGTTGCAGGCATCATATTTTAGCATTTACTGTTCAAGGCTTGTCGTTTATGTACCGCCCACTCATGCATCAGTAAGCTTCACTTCCTAAAGGTATGCTGACATTCTTCATTCTTCTCTGCAGTGCTGTCATGCATTTTCAGAATTACACAGCCTTTTTTCAAGAATAACAAACACATTAATGTATCCATAAATAATAGTATTTTCACTTGTCTGATAAATCAGGCAAATTGGCTGCATTCTGTTGCACTTCAGAAACCACATGTGGTTTCCAGTGCACATGGGGAAAAATCGTTCTTACTGTCTGTTCCAACAGATGCTGAGCAACTTATGCTCTGCCGCCTCTTCACGCACAGATACTCCCGTTTCTTGACAGGTTGTTATTATTAGTATTTAAGATGGCATTAGCAGCAATATATTAAGATTAACAACTTAATATTACCTTAATATTTGTGCATATAAAAATTGACCAAATGTCTTAATCTAGCTTTTCTAAAGCTACCTGGAGTCATTCATGACACCAAATGAAGCAAAAATGTATTCAAAGCATTTTGCTCAAGCTGAACTCAGAGAAACAAGGCGTATGTTTCATAGGAATCAAAGCTTTGCCCATTTCATTCATGCAACATCATAAAACCCACTGATATAGAAGTTTTTCTTAGTTTAAATAAACTTTGTATATTTAAAAGAATTTGAATATCTCAATTTGTAAACTGATATGAGAGGAGACATTAAAGTAATCAGTGACCTTTTGTCAATTTTTCACAGTTAAATTTTGAAGGACTTTTATATGCAGGACCAGTCAAACATTTGCTCACGCTCAAGTTTGTACTTTTGGCTGGTACTGTAGGATGGTCAGAATCAGTTGGACAGCCTAATGTTTAGTTCCCGGGTATGTACTGTAAACATCTGCACTAATTAATAACCTTTAAATATACAAATAAATGTCCATACTTACATAATGAGAGCATTTTGGAGCTTATTCCAGAACCACAGACAGGTGGCTTAGAACCAGCATCAAAAGTATAAGAGCATCTTTCCCATTTGGACTTATACATCTAAAACATCACAAACATCATGTGATCACAATCAAGCCTCAGCTGTAAGTTTAGAGAGAAACTCTAATAATGTTTGTACACATGTTCTTCTACTTTCACCAGAGTAGAGGCTGCGACATTCTTACTAAGCTCTGAGGTGGCTAGCTTTGCTAACCGAGATCACTGTTCTCCTCCAAAGACACTTAGAAGAAAAGATGGGACAGGTTTTCACTTTTAAAGTTTTTAACAGTTTTAAAATGAAATTAAAACACACCCCAAACCACCAACATCTGTCTCTGTGTGTGCCACTATACTCTCACAGTCATTTCCCTAGTGGGTTTTCATAACAGCTCTGGACTCTGTTTAAAACCTGATTGTAGTTGCCTCTCATGATTTCAAGCTATTCACACTTTTAAGCACAAAGAAGGGTCTTGGTTCCCCCTCTGCAATAAAAGTCCACAAGTTTCCCTGCAGGAAATGGAGGTATAAATCAATCCCATTAGCATTCATGCACTGGGGCGGCTTTTTCAATCCGAGCAGCCTTTGTGCTCTCTGAGCAGCACTTAGGCAGCAGGAGAGCCACGGCTCTATTGGTGTCCTATAGACATGCAACAGTCGATGTCAATTAACTGCTCTCTGCTGGGCACTGACTCCTGGCTTTACACCATTCACACTGAAACTGGAATCTGTTTTTTTCTCTTTTGTGAAAAACTTTATGGGAACACGGACAGACTGCTGTTGTGATATAATATATAATTATATTAATAATAAATCTGAAAGACAATAATAGACAAATAACCAGAGTGATAACCTGAGGCTATCCAAACCTACCTGTCTGTATGTGAAAAAGTAACTGCCCCTCTAAAAGCTAGCATGACGTGATGCTTTTTGGCATCTTTTAACCTACTTCACCTTGTCAGACAAGTTGTATTTAAGTGATTTCTTGATTCAGGAGGTTTAGCGGTAATCACGCCTTGGTGTGGCTAGTGAAGCTGAACTGAACTGTGGTTCACCACAGTTAATTTCATGATTTAACAAGCCAGGTTTGATAGCGTTTTTTCATAATCCCACTGAATGAATTGAATGAAGAACACTCAGCCATTCTGGATTTAGTTCTTTACATAAGTTATTTACTGTATAGATGCTAAACCAAATTCTCCCTCCCCTCACCACCAGCTGGTCACGGCCCCTCTCCGAGTATGATTCTGTCTGACATTTCTTTTGGTAAAAGGGAGTTTTTCCTTCCCACTCTCGCCAAGTGCTTGCTCACAGGGGGTCATCTGATTGTTGGGGTTTTCTCTGTATTATTGTTGGGTCTTTACCATTTAAAGCGCCTTGAGGCACCTGTTGTGGTGATTTGATGCTTAAAAATTAAACTGAATTGAGTTCGAGTCAGCTGAAATGATTTGGTGGAGTGTGACTCTCCAATCTCTGTGGACATAAATCACAGCTCCAGGATAAACAAGTAAACATTAAAATTGACTGGAGGTTATTCTTCATTTATCCGACCATTAAAAAGTCATTAACAGTTGTTACAATTCTTGTTGATCATACATGTGGGAATAATAACTTTTCAAGATGTGTCCTCAGGTCTTCACTCAATGAAAGGCGCGTTGACGAATACGTATACACTATACGCATGTTTGCTGAAAGCCTGTATTGGTTATTGTGAATGGACAGGTCATTTCCTGGACTGTCGTCCAGGAGACTTGAGTTTGTGGCTTGTCGGGGACCAATGTTTTTACACTTTAGCTTGTGAGGTTTTGCTTTGAGTCGTTGTTTGGTTGAGTTATGGCAACAGAACTACGCATGGTGCCTTCTGAAAAGATCTGTTTGGTTAAACTTGTCAGAGAAAGTCGTTTTCAATAATAAGGCGAGGCAACATGAAACTGACAATATCAGTGCACATTTTATGTGTTCTTGCTAACATGACTGCAAGATGCCAAATAATCTGTGTTACATTTTATTTATCAATTATCAGAAAGCATGACATAATACGCACGTACCAAAACACATCTGACAGATGAGATGAATAACTTTTTATTGCATAATTACATAATCTGTACGGGTACAGTCAGTTGTATTAAGCATGCTGGAACAAATCATGCTGGGAATGCATGAAGAGCTGTCCTAAATTGCAAATTACAGACTTAAAAGATCAGCAGCTGATGTCCTTGTATGATATCCCGAAGGCCATCAGCTCAGATGATCCTGTAGTCGATGCTTTTGGCAGCAAGCAAAATACGAGCAGAATGTTCACCGATCTTAATTCTCTGACTCATTGAATAATTTCAAGTCCACAAACATTTCATTAACAGCGAGTTGCTTAACCTGTTCCACATACTGACACCTTACTTTCAAAGAAGCTCCATCTCCTGTAAGTTTAAGTTTATTCTTAGGTCTGCGAACAACAACAGTACGCATGTGTGTGCTTGTGTAGCTTTACAGTGAGACATACAGTAAGATTAACAGTGTGCGTTCAGCAGTGGTCATATTTCTACAGAGCAAAACCAAAACACAGAAACAGGCAATCGCTCTGAAAAAGGTTTGTGTGTTTTCTCATTCAACTAAATCCAAAATGAACACACTGCTCCAAACAGATAAGCCTGCTGACTCCTCTGATTAGCATACGGTGATTATGCATATTCAAATTAACTCTTGGAAACTAAATGTGATTCAAGTCTGCGAAAACCTCACTCTCCATTTTCAGCCCTGTATCCACTGGACTCTGATCGGTATCAACAGCATCCTGGGGACCCTTTGATTGACAAGTCCACTGACATGAGATTGCAGCAGCCGGCACAGCTCAGGTGAAGCTATAATAGGTCCATTTAATGAAAAAGTAGCCCAGAGACCTTCCCCACACATATCAGCAACAGACAAGGGAGCTGCGTTTTTTTATCCACCTTGGTGACAAGAGGTCGGACGTATTATAAGGCATTTAATTTAAGCAGAGGACTCCGAGGGAACAATCTTCCATTTCACTGTGTTAAAAGGAGCAGACAACTGGGCAGAAAAGGATTTAAAAAGTTCAGTTAAAGAGCACTCCTGACCTCAATTAACGAGCATTTCTCCTCCGAGTGTGAAGTGCTATATAGCTGACATGCGATGATGTGTAGACTTTGTCACTGTTCCTCGAAACCTTATGCAAGTTGACCCGCATTATATATAAAAACTTCCTCCATCAAAAAACAGAAGATGTAGGCTGGGAATATGAATACTGCATGAACCCCCCAATCAGGATTTGAAGGAGGTAAACAGGATGTTTTCCTCCTTCTATAAATACCACAGCGCTTCAATAACGTCTCCTTCCGGGAATCTGTCAGTCTGAAGTGCTTCTTCTCCCGTCTTCCAAAAGAAAAAGAAAATAAATCAACCAGCATTCACACTGGGATAGCAGCTGTGCTGTAGATTCAGCTAACGTGGCTCAGGATTCTCAAACTTTTCTGTTATTCTGTTTTTAGAGCAGAATAAATGTGGTACTACCCAGCATAGTTTTTTTTATTAGTATCAGTCCTCTTCATGCATTCAGGTAAGATTATTCTCATCTTTCTTAACCTGTCAGAGTGTACAACTCTTTCACCCTGCCCTTGTTTTCTACAGTAGAGACACTGTGATGACAGTCCTGCAGGCTTGGACCTTGACTAGGCTGAATATGAAAGGTGGACATACTGCAGCCAGCATGATGTCAGTCTTTGGTTTGAGAAGCACTACTCTGAAGCCTCCCTTGTTTCTGTTTTTTGGGATTTTTTTGCATTTTTTCCAGCTCCATGATCATTTTTTGGATCTATAAGTAAACATGTGTATATGCTCAGTAACATCCAAATAAAATGCTAGACTTTTCTCACTAAAACCAGAATACAGACTTCCTCTGTACAAAACAACACATCAAGTTAATTTTTAAATTATTAATCTGACCATGACATAATCCTTTATTTATCCAGGTAAAAATCTAATTTCCAAGAGAGACCTGCCATCATGGCAGCAAAAGTCAAAAGGCATTAGAAAAGCCTTCATTTCAATTTACCTTCACCGTTTTTCCACCTCGATGAAAAAATGAGTTATAAACGTTTTCCAACGGGTTTTTATGTTTTAAGGTTAAGATGTCTTTAGACTTTAATACATGTTTTTTATGTGTGTCTCACGTCCTTCACATTTTACTCAGTTCTTACAGCTAAAAGTCGTAACTGCACGTCTGAAGAGTTGATCTGGAGACGGTTTGTGGTGAGCAGACAGGGAGGACTGCTGTAGCTTACACTGAGCATGGAACTTATGGCCCATTGCATCAGAGACATCAACAGTGTTTAGACACTGGCTGACGCAGCTTTTTTACACATTAGGAAAATCATCTGTGTGGATTTCATTCATTGATTGCATTAACTTCATTTTAGGCATGTTTACTTGCCTCCTACGTTTACGTTTTTATGCTGCTTCTAGGGGACAAGAAGATCATAATTTTTCACTTTTAAACTGAACAAGAATTCATGCATTGTTCTCTGTGTCCTTAAAAAACATGTGAGACACACTTTTTATCGATGCCTTCCAACACAGTACATTACATGTCATGGAAATAAAAAGGCCTACTTGTATCTCACAACATCAGAGTCTTGGTCTAGCTTCCTCAGTGTACTCTTACTTACAAACGTGATGCATGAACTATAACAGTACATTTAGCCGAGCTCAATCTGAAACCTTACTTCCCAGAAAGTGCTCTTTTGGAATAAGCTCTGCTGAGCTGCAAAATTGAACTGCCAGTCGTCTATGGAAATTTGATAACAGAGGGTAATGCTCTGAGCCTGATGTCTGAATTCTCACTCTGAAGTAGCTGTGGCAGAGAGCGCTGTAAGGTAAATCACCCTCTATATGGCTATCAGTGGGTTGGCAATGTAGTAAAGGAGGAACAAAGAGGAAATCGGACTATGAGGTAAAGATTGCACAGGTCCCCACGTAAAAAACTGTAATATCTTATTAGTATTTTATTTGTTGAGCCATCTGGAACTCCTCAGTCCACGTTCCCCTTGTTGCATCTTTGAATCCACCCACATTTCCTCTTATCCAAGCCTCAGCCGGTGCTGTGATCCATCCAGAAAACCAATTACATATAGCAGACGGCCTAATTGACTCAAATTTAATTTAAGTCGTTCATTTGTTCCACTGTCAAGAGATGGGCTGAGATTTATGCAGAAGAGGCCCTGTGTTGCTTTGAACAAATGGGCAGCTTTGAAATTGAAATGCTGGCTTTTGTATAAGAGGAACCACTGGGCAGCTTATGATCTTCAATCTGAAGCCAGTGACTTAAAGAGCAGGTCGTTTTATTTGAGATCCTTGTCAGTGCAGTGTGTTGTAGGAGATTTATGTGCTTAAAATGCAGATTCTCAATTACTTAAAGCAGCAGAGCTCTGCTTTATATGGTTAACCTAAAATTTAACTCTGAAATACAACATTTCATTTTAATGCTCTATGACTGGAAGTTACCTCTGTTTAAAGAAACGCTGCCTCAATGAAGACAACATTTTGCATTGCTGACAGCTATTTTAGGCCTGTCGGATCCAGGTGCAGATGGCGTCAGCTACTGCCTTCAAGTACTGATTGTGGCGCCATGCATCTCTTCCCTTTACAGAGGCTTTGAGGCAGCAGCTCAAAACATCCTCAAGGAAACAGCTTGCCTGACACATTAGGTGTGCTAGGGTATCTGCAAGAACCCAACTATGCAAGTTAGAAGGGCTTGGCAGAACATCATACATCGACTGGATCAGAAATCTGAGTGTTGCTGGTTCCCTGTCCAGGTAATCTTCCATGCCAATGCCTGCAAGATTTCTGACCTGATTTTTCTCATGGGCTCCTTTTTTGAAGTCTTTAAAATCAGATGTCTGATCATAAACTAGGACAGTCCTCTTGCAATCACTTAAAATTTTCCATTTGCAGATGGAAACAGATCACCCATTTTTTTGTTTTTTATTGTGGCACATTCCTTATCTCTGACTCCATATGGATGTTTAGCTCCAGCAAAAATAAACTGAAAAATGCGGAAAAGATGGTTGTGTTGATATTAGGGATAGGTGGATTTTCTGACCTAGAAATCACAGAGCTGATAAAATAGTGAGTCTAAAATAGTCAGATCTACAACACACAGCATCTAAAGTCATCCTAACTAATGTTTATGATTGTTGGGAACCAGTAAAGCCAACAAAATGATTTTCTTCAATCAAAATAAGTTAGAAAAGTGACATGCCTTTTCATTAAACACATTCAAACTTGCATGCAGTAATATTAGAAGCTCCAGATAAGACTGCTCATTAAGCCAGGCACAGCATGAGATTGCTTGAGTGCACCTAAAACACATGCAATTTTCTCAGCAGAGAATTCAACAGTAGAGATTCTCGCAGCTTTAATTGGAACTAAAAATAGAAACTGAGACCTTGAAGGACACCAGGTGAGCACAGAACCAAATTATTTAGTGAACCTCCATGTCTATAGCATGACGTAGGACTACTGAGAACACACACGATCCACTTGCATGTGATTCTAATTGGAAAAAAGGAAGAGCATGTCGGTCCTCACAAGACATTTGGGAGCATCAACTAGCCCACAGACGTCATGACTCATCAGATACTTCAATTCCAGATAATAAATAAGGTTTTTAATCATTCCCTATCCAATAAAGTGAATGGCTAATTTTTTTTTTAAATACCTGCAATATTTCAACAAGAATTTATCAGATTTTTAGAGCACTGAAGGGTCACATTGGGAATTTCATCTACTTCTGCAATCACTTAGAATAAGTTTTGCCTTTCTTCACAAGTTTTAGGAGCTTTCAAGTTTTATGTTTTCTTGCATTATTTAGACTTTCCTTGCATCACTTCTCTCTGATCTGCAGAAAATGGCAGCGCATGTAGGCGTACCCTCGACTGTGGGTGCTCGGGAGCAATCAGCTAGCTGGGTATCTACAGGAGCTAATTCACTCAGCTTTCTTATTCTTTGCTGCTGATGTGGATTAAGACAGGATTTAGGATTCATCTGTGATAATGACTGATCCAGAGCTCATGTGCTTTTTATTAAAGGTAATCAGATAGCAGCACCACAGGTCTGTGTTTCTGAGCAAGGTTTTCTCGGCTAATGTTAACATGTGGAGCCGAAGAAAAAGTAGTTTGTACTTGATATCTGCAGTGGTTACTTAAAGCTTTATTTATTTATTTTTACAGGACTGAACTAACACAGTGTTTCCAAGGTGAATACATGCACATGATTTTGTTCTAAAGAAATATTGGATTTATAATAAAGATCAAAGAACATATACAGTCAATAGAGTTTTTGAGACATAGGTCTCATACTCCTTTTATTTATTAGTGATCAGGGAGATACTTATTTTAAACCTTTAAATAATGAAAAAGAGAAAAACAATGAGTAGGCTGTTTTATACAGCGCGTTTCGATGGGCATGATGGATTCTGAATAATTGGTGGCGGGCTGAAGCATAGCATGGTTTCAAGGTTTAATTTCCTCTTTTCACAACACGAGTCAGTAAAAGCAGAAATGTTCTTGGTGCAAAGCTTCTCCTGCTGTTTACTTTAATTGTGGCTACTACTGAGGTCTTAACGTTTCCCTTCTGACACCTCAAAGAAAGATGGCAAAGTGACCCCAGGAAAACAATCAGAGCAGAAAAACAAAGAGTCTTCATATCAGACAGACTCCACATTTCCCCTGAACAAAAGGAAATGCTGACTTTTATAATAGCCACAGCAACCAGGCTTTATTTCCCCAGGTGTCATGGTGATTTGTTGTTTCTTGTACAGAAGCTATGTAAAATAAATGTATGCCTCTTTAGTTGTGGTCTTTTAATTGGATTTCTTTGAGAGATCAGATTAACCTTAAGGGGCCTCTGCCTCTGATTGTAGCCTGACACCCAGTTTCAACATGCCTCGCTGTGAGGCTGTTTAATTCACTTTGTGTTGGTAAGGGCTGCCATTTATCATGTCAGGACTTGCTTTTGATTGAGTCTCTGTTTTTTTGTAAACAAGATCTGCTGAGGAGTCGCAGGGGATTTGTCCTAGGATAATTTAGTTCCTCCTGCAACAGATAATCACGCAAAAATCACAATTTATGATTCAAAACACTGCTGTAAAGCATGAATGAAGAGATGCAGTTGTGTCATATCACTGAATAAAATCTGGCTGATTATTTGCAAAGAATTTTCTAAACTCATTTTGTTTCATTTAATGTAGGTCCAGCAGACTTTGCAGCTTCAATTAGAAATAAAGACAAGTGTGGCACTTTTCAAAGAACCATGTGCCCTCACAAAAGAAGCCCTCTTAGATATTTAATTAGGCCAGTCATTTA
>VOQK01007796.1:59623-75769 GCA_015052645.1 Benitochromis conjunctus | reverse complement strand
CCCCCTTTTCCAAATAAAAAAAAAAAAAAAACTATATCAAAAAACACTGTATGGAAAAGCATGTGTGTGTGCCCTAAATCAGTCAGTTACCAGAATATTAATTCAATGAGCTACGTCTGACACGTTTGTCATCAGAGGGACAAAGAAACTGTTCAGGCATCAAAGACTCTGCGAGAGGGGCACAGCCAATATTTCAAAGCTGTGTGCAGGTGCTCTGTGGTCCAGCTCGGAGTTTGATTGGCAGGATTATTACTCAGGTGTGTGAGTCAGTGATACATGAAGGACAGCAATGCCTCAGTCTTCCCCTCCTTTGATGTGCACAGGAAAAAGAGCACAAAGGCTCATTAACTTCAGTCACATACCGCCAAAGCTGTGATGCTTAGCGTCATGCTATTATCCACACCTTAGGCCCAGATGGCTGAAAAGTTTCAAACTTTCTCGCTTCCAACTCTTGACCTTCTCATCGGCATTCTCAAAGCTTGCCGGTGTTCTCTCTTCCCCCACCACTTCCTCCTGCATAGTTAACAGATAACCCTGAAAGGTCACCCAAGAAGTTCATGTTCATCGTCTGTTGATGTGATAAAGGTTAATAAAAAATAATAAAAATAAATAATAAAAAAGGTGCTACCATGAAGGCATTCCGGTCGAGCTGGCTCTCCTGGGGCTTCTGTTTTGTATTCCAATTATGCACTTTAACTTTCTTTGGAATGACATTCAACTTACATTGTGTTTTCACTTTCAAACTACCAATTAGTTGTGCCGTGTTTGATGTGGGGAGCACGGAGGTATCTCGAAGACTAATTTACGTGCGACAGATTTGCTCTATCAGCTGACATTACTGGTCATGGATGACAGCTCCAGTTAATTGAATATTTGGATGTGGCAGCCAGGAAAAGAGCATGCGCTGTAAAAATGACACTGCATTTCAGACTGGACCAGAGTCTGTGTACCCTTTCTTCCACTCACTGGCCACTTTTTTGGGTATATCTGTTTAACTGCTTGTTAACACAAATAGATAATGAAGCAGACACATTGCAGCAACCCAAAGTATTTTGGCATGTGGTCATGGTCATAAACAGAGCATCAAAATGGGGAAGAAAGGCGTGGTTGATGGTACCAAACAGGCAGGTGTGAGTGTTTCAGAAACTGGACCTAGTGGGATTTTAGGCACAACCATCACTAGCCTTTACAGAGATTCTTTTGAATAAGGAAATATACGCACTGAGCTTAACTCTCCTTGTGGAAATGCATTGTTGATGACAGAGGTAAGAGAAGAATGCCCAGACTGCTGTGAGCTGATAGGAAGGCAGCAGTAACTCAAAGACTCTTTACGACTGTGAATCTTGATTGTAAAATCATCCATTTCCATCTGTAATGAGCTGTGTGCAGGCAGGAATGGTAGACCCAAAAGTGCAGATTCACAGAGCCAAAACATGAACTCAAAAGTAACAAAACTCAAAATAAACGTATAAAGGCAGACAGAACACACAGCATAGGATGAGAGCGATCACGACACAGACCAAGGAAAACACAGGGCTTAAATACACAGAGGGAGCAATCAGGGAATGAGAGACAGGAGGGAAACACAGCTGGGACAAATCAGGGCTGTTGTGAAAATAGTCTCTACAAATAAAGTGCATCTGGAAAGTATTCACTGCTTCACTTGTTCTGAGACAGGATTGTATTAAGGCACAGCTCTGGAGACGGATACAGAAGATTTAAGGTCCCACTGAGCACAGTGGTCTAAAGTTTGGAACCACCAGGACTGTTACGAGATCTCAGACTGCAGTGAATGTTCATCTTCCAACAGGACAATGACCCGAAGCACAGGCCAAGATAACAAAGGAGCGGCTTTGGGACAAAACTCTGAACGGCGTTAAATTGCTTAGACAAAGTCCATACTTTGAACCCAATTGAACATCTCTGGCTGTGCATTGACACTCTCCATCCAACCTGATGGTGCTAGAGAGGTTCTGCAAAGGAGAATGGAAGAATCTGCTCAAAATAGGTGTCCCACGCTTGCAGTAACATATTCAAAAAGACTTGAGGCTGTAATTGCTGTTAAACTAATGGTTGGGTTTTTTTCTTGAGAATTTTGTGTCCATTCCAGTAACTGCACATCATGGTGCAAGTTAATATCACCAGTCCCCTAATAATCCTGTAACACCACCCACACAAGTAAAAGCCTCATTGTATTGTGTTTTTTTAATTACCTGTGATGTGAAAATATCAGATTTCCACAGATATTTTCTATTTTAGTTTTCCTTCTAATATGGAGCTAATGTCTCTTGTGAGTGAGACAGACATATTTTCATGCAACAGATCAAGATTTCAACATTTCTATTCTACCATAATTTCACCACTAACAGTGCCTGGCATGGTACATGTTGCTGTCAGCTTGAGCCCTGAGCTTCATGGGTAATGTGAGTGTATGCCTCCAGGAAAGCTGGAGCTGGAAAGCTGCTGAGTTAGGTGGTCGTCACTCACCAAGACATTTTAGAAACTCTTCTTTGTGCCTTGACTGTTTCCTGAATCCCCACTTGTCATCGCCTCAAAGATAAACTGGATGGGTTGTTTTTTTTTCTCTATTCTTTTGGACATTTTGGTCTTCCCATCAAACTACAATAGAAAAGAAAGAAAAGAGGCATCTTTGCCTCAGGGAACAGAAGTATAGAAATGTAATGAGGTGTGAAAACAGATAAATCAAAATTAGTTCTCCTGAGTTCTCCCTAAAAAAAGGATGAATCTGATCAGCCTGCCTTAAACTTTCCCAAAGTAATGCATGAACTCATGGGCTTTCAAAGAGCAGAAGTTTTTCAGGTAGACTAGTCAAACCCTGCTGTCCTCCAAATATCGCTCAAAAATGGATTTGAACTGGGAGTTACGGCACATCAGTAGTCACAGTGTCTGTCAACAGCCATCACAAAGCCTGGAGGAAGAGGAATACCTGAGTAAGAAGAGCTGAGTGTTTTAAGTTTTGACATATTTTGATCGTTAATTTACAGTTGCATGTGGCAGATTTTATATTTAAAAGGCACACTGGCAGGTTTATTACTGATACTCACAAAGTGTGGCTGCATTAGACACCTGGCTTCTCCATCTTTCTTATTTCAGTTCTGCATTATAGCAGGTTTAAAGAACAGAAGTTGATGCAATGTGCTTTAGAGACAGAAACATTTACATTAAAGGTCTCCAAAAAAAACAGTTTCAAAATGTCATCTATAATGTGTGGAGTTGTTTATTTTTCCTGTATTAACTAATTATTGTGGAAATTTTAAAATCACAGGGATGTAGTGCTCATTAAAATGTGTTCAGGTTGTAGCTCCGAAGGTAGAGCAGATCATCTACTAATCAGAAGGCTGCTGGTTCTGTCCCTGGCTGCTCTAGTCTGCATACCAAAAACCTCTGCCAAGATAATAACCCCAAGTTTCTCTCCAATGCATCAATTGGAGTGTGAATGTAAAAAGCATTTTAATACAGAAAAAAGTGCTTGTATGAATGGTTGAATCGGGTATGTTGTATATGTGCTTTGACTGCTCAGAGTAGAAAAGCAATATGTAAGATCCGGTCCATTTACAAGTTTATATAATGATATTGATGATTCATCTCATAAATCATGACACACTACATAACCTGCCTTTTTAGGTTAAAGGTATCGGCATTACTATATACTTGGTACAGGACCGATACCAGAATTTGCAGACCTGCACAGCACTACTGAAAGCAGGACTACCTGTTCTGTTAGAACTCTGAACTTCATAGTAATAAAAAATAACAACAAAAACAATTGAGGTAATAATGTCGATACTGATGGAGGCAAGGGAGAGAGTGCACTGGAAAATTCATACTTGAGACACAACTATTATTCTAAAGCCACAAAAGGTAACTGACAATGTTTCCAAACTAGACAAAACAGTATTTTCCTTTTAGATACTTAATTATGATGTTAATTAAAAGTAAAACTAATGCCCAATACAATACATAGCCATTATTTTGCATTATACATTTGTTGGAATCACAGCAAATGAATGTGGCCAGTTTTATCAATTCACAGCAACCTCTGCTCTCTGGCATTTCATCTAATGTGTGAGAGGTTCTGTGTTCAAATCCTGGATGAGCCCCCAAATATATCAATTCAATTCAATTTAATTTATATAGCACCAAATCACAACACCAGTTGCCTCAAGACACTTTACATTGTAAGGTAGATCCTACTATAATACATACAGAGAAAAAAACAACAATCATATGACCCATGCAAGCACTTTGGCGACAGTGCCAATGAAAAACTCCCTTTTAACAGGAAGAAACCTCCGGCAGAACCAGGCTCAGGGAGGGGTGGCCATCTGCTGCCACCGGTTTGGGTGAGAGAAGGAAGACAGGATAAAAGACATGTTGTGGAAGAGAGCAAGAGATTAATAACAAGTATGATTGAATGCAGAGAGATCTATTAACGCATGATGAATGAGAAAGGTGACTGAAAAGGAAAAAGGAAAAGCTCAATGAACCCAGTGCATCCACAAAAGGTCTTGAACAGACCAGACCTTCTGTGGCGCCTCATGTAAATGTTTGGAAATGCTTTGGTGACAAGCTGAACTAACAAGCTGTCTTTAAATTAGAATTTACTAGCGTGTCACTAGAGAAGCAGAAAGACTTGAATAAAAAAATTGATCCACAACCATGTGGATGGTTATTAAAAGTCTGCATTTTATAGTCTGTTTGTTGAAATGTCATGGTTCTGGGTCCTTTTGACCCAGCATTTTGAGTTTCTTGGGTTTTTATTCTTGGTGGTAATCCTGAGTTTATTCTATGTTAACCTCTGTGGATTTAGGCTCCCCTCATGTCTTTGCCCTCTGTGTCCCCTTCTGTGTGTCTGTGTTTAGGTGTGTTAGTCCCTCCCTTTTCTGTCCCCATGTTCCCTTCCATGTTTCCCCATCTATGTTTATCTCCCTAGACTTTCTCGTTTTCCCAAGTGTTGGGTCCTCCCAGTCCCCATGTCATGTTATGATGTTTTGTCTCCCTTTGTGTCATGCCTCTCCCCCATCCGCCCTCTCATGCTCCCTCGTGTTTCCTCACTCCTCTCGTCTGCCTTTCCCCCACTCCTGTGTAATATTCCACCGTTTTCTGTTTTATTGCGAAAGTCTTGTCTTTTCATGTTCGGTGCGCTTCCCCTGTGCCGTTTTGTTAATTCGTATCAGCTGTGTTCCCCGTGTGTTCTCACTTCTCTACTTATCCGTCTGTGTATTTATGTCAGCGTCTCCCTCAGTCCTTTGTCGCGATCTCCCTCATAGTTGTGTGCATTTCCCCGTGTTCTTCCCCGTGTGTTGATATTATGTTCCCAGTATAGTTCATGATATTTTCCATTTCTCAGCAAATAAAGCTGCATTTGAGTTCACGTTCCGCCTAAGAGTCTGCGTTTGGGTCCTTTTCCTTCTTGCCTGCACACAGCCGGATTATGGCATGAAATAATTAAACACCTGTTTAATGCTATTTTGGATTTACCCATGTACAACTTATAAAATTGCAGCCAAATCTGTCATTTTTAGTATTTTGAAATTTAATCCTTGGAATATCATATTGTAATCGCATTTTCAACAAAGGTATGAAGGATCTTTAGGCTTTTATTGTGTTAGTTGGCTCAACAAAATCTAAAACCCCAGTTAAAGATAACAGGTATTGCAGAGATTAATAGCTTTCTCTGTTAGGTCATGCTGTCTGCTTTAGGGGCTGTGCATGCTCTCATGAAAAGAGGTGTTTCATGTGCTATTTGAATCTTCTTCCACACACAGTGATTCCTATAAGTGTAATGCAACAATGCTATGAAGAAATTAATCACACTGCATTTCGAACAGTATAGCACAGAGCAGCAGATTGGAATCAAGTGTTAAAACATTTATACATTTTCTGCATTACTAGCTGGATATCTACAAATTCCAGTGACAATGTGAGACATATTAAACTTAAAGTAAATTCAGTTACATGCAATTCAATTTTATTTATATATCGCCAAAATCACAGCCAACAGTTGCCCCAAGTCGGAAAACAGCATAACGTGCTCCCAACCAGCAGATGTGTCCATCATAAGTTAACTATGGTGATTTAGCAAGCCTCAGGGAAAACTGACTATAAGCTTGACATATGTCACTAACTCATTAATCCCCTTTGATATGATATGATGACGCTATATTTCTTTGCTATAGGAAAGTCTTTGTTCTTATTAATATTGTCCGGGACTGCCGAAGAATTGATTTATTGAGATGGAGAAATTAATGTATTTGGCGATTAAACTCCAATGACCCATCATGGGAGAACAGAATCCCAGCAGTGATCAAATTTAGGACAGGACCCCCCCCAGAGTGTAGATGCTGGTGGTGGTGAAGATGAAGACTGAGGCTTTAATGGAGCTCTGGCTGAGGTGTCTGAAGTGGAGATGGAGAGGAGGTGGGTTGCACGAAAGAGAGTCTGAAAGGGAGAATGATGGAGAGCACAGATTTAAACCATGCAAAGCAGAGGCTGATTGGCTGAGATGGGCGAGAAGACGATTGGACTAGAGTAATGATGTTAGTACTGAGACTGACAACATGTGACAGCGGTAGTCATGTAAATACAGAAAAGCAGGCAGATAAGTGATTACAGATCTTCCTTACCAAACTTACACATAAGCTTTCTAAAATGCCTTGAGGTAACTGTTGTTTTGATTTGGCGCTACATAAAAAACGTATTTGGATTTGAATTAAACACTTAACTCTGCTGATTTTGGAGCCTGTTGTCAATTTTGTTGCAGGTAAAACATTAGGGAAACATGAAGATACTTTTTACAATTGTGCATTGTTTCTGTATTGTGCTGGTCCGACAGTGGGTTTTGTGGCCGTGTACCTTGGTAACGCCACCGTGATTGATGAAACTTTTCCTCTACTTGTAAAGTTGGGGAGAATTGCTTATAGTTTTTCTCTAATAGAAACACAATAACAAGGGTTCAGTACCCATATAGATCTCATTAAATTAGACTCTTTCTCAGTTATGAGCATTTTTTAATAGCAGATCATTAAATTGTTTTGCCATTTTGCCAACAGTCTACAGTCTCTACTGATGTCTATTAGTGTAAAAAAGCAAGTCAATGCCAATTGTTAAATCCTGACCTTTATCCTATTTATGGGCTATTGTACTACATCAATACAACAGAGCAGTGGGCAGTAATTATAGGCTTATCGGATGTAGAATACACAATCATTCAGCTCCTCTATTTTGTAGCTTGCTTAATGATTTAGGTTTGAAGGGACATAAAACACAGTCACCTTAACATGGTTGCTGTCTTACAATTGTCGATTTAGAAACATTGTTTAATGGATTGCTTTTCTGTACCTAAGTAGCTGCATAAATATTCAGAGGACCAATTAGTGAGAAATGTTTCAGTGCCATTGATTGTGAATAAAAGCATGAGGACTGACAACTGCAAGGAGCTATCTGTTGCATTTAAGCCATGACCTCATTAGATGAGACAGATGGCCCTTTGACTGATTATGTTATTTCGTTTAAATACCAGGAACACAAGATCTAAACAACAAAGGTATAATGGTGCACCTATGCAAGTATACAGCTTGCATGTCTCATGGTTCATTTAGGTTTGCAATTTTATATTAAATTGTATATTATGCTCACTGATTAACTAGAGTAGCTTTGCACATTATAGCAAAGACCCCCTGCTTCACTGTGACAGTAGCCAGCACTGGAAAAGAACAGCTGAAAAAGACTGTGCCAGTGCAAGTCTGCAGGCTTGAAGTTCTGAAGGATAGCAAAGTGTCTGTGATCCCGTGTCACATTTACAACCTGAGTTTGAAGTAGGAGAATATGCCAATGTTGTGGACAATATTCCATCTAGTTCCAGTAACAAAGACGAGCTAAATGACTATTGCCTAATTGTTCTCAAATCACGTGATGAAGATGCTGGAAAAACTTGTCCTGGTGCACATGAGATTGCCAGTCAAAGCAAAAACAGTGTGAATGATGCAGTCATATATATGCTAAGGCTCTTTACCCTACAATAAAAATAAAATTGAATTGAACTGAACTGCTACCGACAGAGAAGCAATGCAAAAACCAGTAACATCTGACTAAAAGACGAGCTGCAGTATGGTGCAAGTGGGGGGGGGGTTTACAGCACCAACTCTGCCACCTCCAGTGGCACCCTCCAGTTTTGAGATCCCTTCCCAGACGGATTAACGCCCACTCACATCTTGTGTCACTTGTGTCGTAATAAGTCACATGATAAGTTCAGGCAGCTTCTCGCAATGGTTTCATCTGAAACTTCTGCTGATATATCAAGAACCACAAGAGCCACACGCATGGAAGTAAAGAATTATGTGCTTAAATAATGAATTGTAGAATAAATTCTGCATTTGTAAATTCATTTTTTAAATTATTATTTTTTTCATTCAAACATTACTAAAGTATTATTAAATAATTTAATTTTAAGTAAAAACACTTTTAAAATCTATTTTTCAAAATGAATTATTAATCCATCAATAAATACATTATATCGAAAATGAATTCCACAGGAAAAAAAATTAAAACTGTCATTAAAAATCTAATTTCAAAAAACATTTTGAAACATTTTTTAAAAATTCATTTCGCTCTCCTGTTTGCCTGCGGATTAGCTATTGGATTAGATATCAGATTAAATTTCAAAGCAATGCAAATTAGCCATGCGGTGCAATGTAAGGAACCCTCTGATTGGTTGGACAGACACAGGTTGGCTGCCTGTATTTTGCTACACCGCTGTTTGTGCTCATACCTTTGCCCTGCTAGGAAGCCTGTATGCTTGTACAAAGGCCATTAAGCCTTGAAATTTACACTCTGCCCGACACGGATATGAAGAGGAAGAACGAAGAGGAGCGAAGGAAGGAACGAAGAGGCTCTGCAGTGAAACGTAGAGCTGAACCTCCGAGTGTGGACTCAGCCTGACCACCTGTTGAAGGTAACGCGCTAACATGGCTAACGCTTTACCGGATGTAGCCCCGTTTTGTAAAGATTATCTTATGGAAAATTGTACGTTACAGCAGTACAAGCTAGCTACGTTTTTCGTAAGCTACTGTTCTCTTTGCAAATAAAGCTTGAAGGATCTCAACTGTAAGAACCAGCAATGACCCCAGTTAAACTTATACAGTGTTAGCGCAATGGCTGCAACCTTTAAACTCGTGACTAAAATGTAACATCGGTCTAGATGTTACCACATGTTTTACAATGGAAGATTTTATATCCAAGCTCAAACAATTTTGGAAACTAGACTTTCAATCAAAACAGGAGGTAATACATAAAGGAAGACCAAAACCGGCAATGAAAGATTTGCTTCAGACTATGGGACAGAAGATTTATTTGACTGGATTATTGAAGTCTAAAGAAACAAGACGTATTGGAAATTTAACAGAGTCACTATGTCTTGGCGCAAGGGCCTGTTGTTGGTTGCTCTGGCATAAACAGCATACACATGCTGCCTGCATTCTTGGGGTTGAGGTCATGACTGCAAGCAAACCACTCCATCCTCCCCACTCCCAAAGTAATCTCTGATAAACCCTGCTCTATGGGGGCGAGCATTGTCATCTTGGAGGACAGAGTTTGGTCCCAGACTAAGGAAATATGGGATTGTGCCACTAGTTGCAGAATCTCATCTCAATATCGCTCTGAATTGAGATTGCCTCCAATGATGACAAGGCTTGTTTTTTTTTTTCTTTCTTCAATGATCGAAATGTCACCCATGCCATTACACTGCCTCCACCAAAAGCTGTTGAAAGAATTCACTTTTTGTACCAACATTGCCCTGTAAATAAATAAAAAAAACTTTACTTTTCACTGCATCAAATGGTGGAAGTGCTTAAAGACTTTTTCTTCCTCCCTTTCAGCCAACAATAAAACATTCAACATGCAGTAGCTGACATCTCACAATTTAAAGCTGGATGAATCACAAGTGCTTATCTAAAAGTAGACAATCAATTAAAATGTATCAAACTAAAACAGTCATCTAAAACAGAGTTCTGTCAGAAGGATTCTGACCTTTTTGCATCCATCCTCCAAATTATGCTGTGGCATGGATACAGTTGACTATTGTCCTTCACAGTAGGCTTAAATCTGCTTGCCTACAAATTCACTCAAATCTGTAACACAGCTTGATTTCAAGGCTGTGACATTTCCCATTAAGGGATAATTGACTTTGCTTGTTTTTCTGTAAAAATCAGTGCATGCCAGTGACAGTCATGTAGAAAAAAGTTTTTCACAGGACTCTTGGCAGTCCTGTGAAAAATGTAAGCACACCCTATGAAACAATAGCATGTAGCCAACTTTAGCAGTAATAAATTGAAACATTCATTTTTTGCATGACTATAATCCTCTCACATCATTATCACAATTTCTGCCCTTTCTGTATTCTCATTGAGGTTTGCTTGTTTTCATTTATGCACAGCTCTCTAAAGGTGCTGCCAAGGCATTTTAGAAAGTTGACATTTGGACTATAATTGGACAAATACAAAATCTTGATTCTTTTTCTGCACTTATGCTTCAGATCAGTGTCCTGTTGCATGAAGCAGTTTCAGCCAACCACTCGCTCTCCAGGTCCTGCTTGTGTCGTGGTGTCTCGTCTCTCTTTTCTATTCCTATGTTCCCCTCCTTGTGTTTCATCCAATATCTCCCCTGTCTGTCATGTGCATGTTCTCCCCAGGTCATCGTGTCTCTCGCTCCCTCTTTTCTCATCTCCCTTAACTGTTTCTGTGTTTCCCTCTTAGTGTCTCCTTCCTTTGTTTTCCCAGCCTGTCGTGTTCCCATGTGCGTTTCTTCCTCCCGGCCCTGTGTCATTCCACATGTTTTAGTACGTGTCTTAGTGTTTCCTGTTTTATTTTGACAGTCTCTCGTCCCGTGTTCAGTGTGTTCTGTATACTTCCCCCGTGTCATTATGTCTAGTCGTCCCAGCTGTGTTCCCAGCGTGTTTCCACTTCTCTCCTCACCCTCATGTGTATGTATTGTGTGAGCTTCCCTGTGTTCATCGTCAGATTGTCTGTTATTCTTCCAAAACGGATCGCTTCTGATTAATTCACGTTTCACGCCTTGTTTTGTTTGCGTTTGGGTCCTTATCTCAAACTAATAAAATTGAAAGTATATCCTCTGGAATGTGCTCAAAATATAATGGCAAAAAGTATCTTTTGAAAGACATTTCTAGCTCCTGATCTGTGCAAAGGTAACTCAATAATGTTTCTGCCATGCTGCTAGCTGTACTTTCTACTGTCACAGGCATGACTCTGCTTTGTGATTTTGTTTTCGGTCTTTTCATCCCTATGCCGATAAGTACTGACAAAGAATACACCAATAGAATTATCGTTTACTGCGTTCCCTCCATTTATGTTCAAACTAGTTTGATATTGAGATATTTACATACAATGATGTAAAATAATCAGTAAATTCTCTCAAATGGTATAAAACCAAACTAACCAGTCTTTTTTTTTTTGTGTGTAAAAATTAGACAGTCTAGTCAAAATTGATAGTCAACTACAAATACCTGAAAAATAACAAACAATAACTGCTTTGTTAGTCCCTCACAAAAAAGCGCAAATCTAAACCCAATTTTGATACTGCAGTGACAGGTTACCAAGATTTACAGGATAGACATTGTAAACTTAAAGATGTCTAAAGAAGGCCTAGCAGCAAAAACCACAGACTTAAGTCCAGGGTCTGTAAGCTGAAAGAAAGTTCTTTCAGTAACTGTGAATCAATAATGATCTAACCTTGCCTGAAGGAGGTCAGTAAAAACTCTGAGTTGAAGAGATTCTCATCCAAAGAGACAAGGGGATGATTCAAACCCTCTGCTTCATTTAATACAAGGGTGATTACTGACACGTCTCAGTTTGACCCTTTTCCTTCTATCACACTAATGGAGCAGGTCGCTGTCACCAGCATTCCCTATTTCCACAAAATAATAGTATAAGTCACCACTAGATTAACTGATTTTGCACTTTTAATTAAATTGGCCTCTTTTTTTCGCTGTTGAGCAATTGTTCTCTTGTTGATAATTAGTTAACACTGGTAAAGCTTAAATGGTCTTTCAGCATGCACAATACAGTGTTATTGACAGAATGAATGACAAAATTGACAGTGACAGGAAAATTAGCAAATTAATGTTCTACTCAAGATTTTCAATGCTGGCTCTGTATAGCCATTAGTCAAACAGAGTTTCCATCGACACATAGATTGACATTGAGTAGAGGAAATGTTCCTTCAACAGCGACAGTAATAAATGGGCGCTCACTGAAGCACAGTGTTATTCAGCTCCACTGCCTGGTTGTTTTATAAAAGGCATCTGTTTTTATTTATGCTCTGACATTATAGAGATTTAAAATGGGATGAAGCGAGTGCTTAAAAATCCAAACCGTCATCTTCATAATCTCCAGCTCAGTAGGCTCCACTGGACTGAGAGAATGAAAATTACAGCCTGTCAGGCATCAATGACATAGAGGAATGTGAAAATACTGGACTTTTAACACCCATCTTTTTATCTTACATACCCACAAAAACATTATTGATGGTCCATTTACTATTATGTCAAACAAGGTCACTCCCCCTTAGTTACATCGACTAGGAAATTGAACCTACATTTTCTTAGGTGAGGATGAAACTGCATGATAATTAAGGTGAACGTTTAATTGAGCTGGAATGCCTTAATGTAAGAATAAGTAAAATGCAGGTGTGCATACTCCAAATGTATACATTAAAAAGCATATTCTTTAATACAGGTTTTCAAGCATGGTAAAGCAAAAGTTTCATTTTATGATGATCCAGAAAATCACTATTTGCACTGCTGTTGTCACATAATTCAGTTTTATTCAATTCAGTTGTATTTATATAGCGCCAAATCTCAACAACAGTTGTCTCATGGTGCTTTATGTTGTAAGGTGTAGACTATAATACAGGGAAAACGGCAACAATCAGATGATCTCCTATGAGCAAGCACTTGGCAACAGTGGGAAGGAAAACTCCCTTTTAACAGGAAGAGACCGCCAATATAATTAGGCTCAGGGAGGGGAACCCTCTGTCGCAACCTGTTGGGGGGTTGGTAAGGAAAGAACAGGGAAACACAAGGTTCCTTTCAGAGATCTCGGATGTTGTTCCTGGGATCTGCTGGTACTTCTCCAGCTTCTTGTGTTCCTGCTTCCTGATGTTGCTATCATTCGCTGTAGCTACATTTATCTCTGCAGCCGTCTTCCTCTGCTTGCCCACCACTACTATGCCCGGATGGTTAGCCATCACCAGGTTGTCTGTCTTTACATCTTCACATCTACTCTCTGGAACTGCTGTCCATTTTTGTAAACTTCCATTGCCATCCATCCCCAAAGGTTCAGTATTGTGTACTGTAGCCTTGTCCTGTTGAAAAACCCAGGCGTTACCACATAGACGAGGGCCCTCATTCATGAGGGATGCTCTCTGTAACATCTGGGCACCCTGCTTATGCATTTTAACAACCCGACCAGGTTCAAAAAGGGAACATTTTTGTGCCTTTGCCATCAGAACATAATGACAGTGTGACTACCTCACAGAAAATGACAACGAATCCACATTTTTGCACAGATTTGTCCTTTTAAAGGCCTGTGGTCCTAAACTTTTGATCAGCTGTAAAACAGCCTGTTTCAGTTTAAGCGTTGTTTTTACCAAATTACATGGTAAAATTTAATTATTATTTAAGGGGTGAACAATTTGTGCATTTAAGAGGAGTTCAGCTATCATTCTCTTTTTGAAGTCATGAATATTGGAAGATTTAGGAAATATAACTCTACAATACATGACACTGAACAAAAGTTAGTGTGAACTTTAGATGATCTGTTCTTTATTTATTAATGACCTTTATAGCTGAAATTCTATTGATTTGATTTTCTTTTTTTTCTGTTTTACATTAGACAAAAACATTTAATGAGAACATATTTCTGTTTGTCTACTGCAACTAGTTGTTTTTCTTCACAAAATGTATTTATGGGCTGACAGCCTTTTGGTTGTCATTTCAACATCTGGAAAAGCGCTGAGCTGGTAATTTTGGAGCAAAGATCTTTGGTTTCAAGTTTGATGATATCAAAGATATCAAACATGTTTTGCATTTTGTGTTTGAGAAAATGTTTATTCAATCAATTTTTGACATTTACATATACTCAGCTGTTGAACTGCTCATTAACGCAAATATCTAATCAACAAATTACATGGCAGTAACTCATTACATTTAGGCAAATAAACATGGAAAACAGGACCTGCTGAAGTTCAAACCAAGTATCATAATGAAGAAGGAAGGGATTTTAAGTGAATTTGTTTGTTGACTTTTTCTTGGTGCCACATGGGCTTGCCTTAGTGTTTCAGAAGCTTCACTCAAATGGCATCCCCAAGAACCAGATCAATTCAATGGAGCACCTTAGGAATGTGGTGGAATGGGAGTTTTGTGTTCTGTGTTTGTAGCCAACAAATCTACAACAACTGAGTGATGGTAGCATGTCACTTATGCTTCCTGTATCTTGTTCTCATGAAGAATTAAGGTAACTCTGAAGTCAAAATGGTTCCAGCAGGGGTACTAGTAAATTCTACCTAATAGTGTTTAGTTTGTTTTTAATTCATGAGATCATTAATTTTCTCAAAAAGGTTAAAGAGAGAAGAAAAAAGTAAATAGATGAGAAAGAAAATACATGTTGCCAATGCTTGTTCATATTTCAGAGAAAAAAATACTCTCAAACAAGCATGTCTGTCCACTGAAATTGTAACACTTTTATTTTGAAACAGCAGCAATACTGTAACAGAACATTTCCAAGGGACCATTTCAGGAAGCTGTGTTCACTGTAGCAAAAATGAAAACATTAGAAAACAAATATTAGGCATTTTATGCTATATTGTGTTCTGCTTGTTGTTTTGTTTACAGTTTTATTTCGAAGCCCTATCACTATAGATGAAATAAGTACCTGGGTTTGAGGAGTGATGTCTTTCCATCCTAACACACACACACAAAAAAACTACAATAAAAGTACACTTACCAAATTAAATTGTGAGATGAACATTTTCTTGTTCAAGTTTTTTGTCTTTTAAATTTCTATATAATATGTCCAAGTTTGGATAATGCTGCTGAGGTTTGGTCTCACGCTGATAATGAATCTAATTACTGTTGTAGAATTATTAGGGAATTAGCTAAAAAGGACGGAAGAAATTAGTTAAAAAGTAGGACTGATGAATTGGCTGCCAACTGAAAACCTACAGCTTTTTTACACAACAGCAACAGTTACTTAAACATATGCAAGTGTCTTCGACACCATGAAAAACCTGGTCTGAGCCAGACAATTTTACCTACATTGTTATGACGCAGTGCAGCATTGTGCTTCGGAGAGCTAAATTTAGCTGATAGCTGCTGGGATGGATTACTGAGAGGCTTGAAGGCGACGTGATATCTGGGAGGGAAATTACTTGAGCTTAATGAAGTACATAAGTCATTCCTCACATGCTGCCCACTATATAGCACACTCTCCCAATCTGTGAGGACAGTTTAGAGGGCACTACGCATACTTGTAGAGGGTAATAGTTCATTTTCCTTGCGAGCTCCTCCATTGAGACCTCGTTTCAGCTTGACCCAGTTTGTGGAAGGAAAATTATAACTCAGTCACTGCATTTAATAGCAATCCAATCATATATAGTATTAAAATATTTAATTCTGAGGTGGTGAAAGAAATACTGAGACATTATACTTAAGCATTAAAACATAATAATAATAAATATGTATATTATGAATAATGCTACATTTAAGTAAACTTAATTAAAAGTAGGAAAAGTATTACACAACTCTTGAATTATACTTTTAGTTGTTTTCTTTTTTTGATGTACCAGTATTTAAGCAGGTTTTTACTGTTTAGGCAGAACTAGGTTAACCTATTTTATATGAGAGTTGGTCAATCTTTTTCATATAGCACAAAAATATCTTAAATATTCTGATATGTACTCAGATATATTTAGTTTTAGGGATTTTTTTTTATTTTTATGTATTTTTTTTTTTTTTAGATAAAATATATTTTTTTTTTTATTTTTTTTTTTAAAATTTTTAAAAAAAAAAAAATTTTAAAAACTTTTTAAAAAAAAAAAAAAAAAAAAAAAGCG
>VOQK01007796.1:41922-52475 GCA_015052645.1 Benitochromis conjunctus | reverse complement strand
CCTTTTGGCCACCTCCATGCTGAGAGTGTTGCTCACCACAGAGCTGCCTGCTTCTCCCCACAACATGTAAGTGGGACAACAACCACGCTACTAGATGATGCGGTTTTAATTTGGTGAGGATGTAAACATGGAGTTACAGTTTTTTGCACTATCCTGAAACACCTACAGCACTAGTCTCTGTTTAGTTGCTAGTCTTATTTCTTTGAGGTACAGGATGGGATAACTCTTCCTAATGAATGAATAAGAAATGTAGGGAATATGTCACAAGAAACTATTTCAAACACTGTGCTCACAAATCAATAAGCATCACTGTCTGTTATTTGATGGAAATAACACCAGATATGAATTATTAGGTAGGAAACTGCTGATGGATGAGTGACGACAAAAACAATGAGAACAAAACTGATTTTCACAGATAAAAGAAAAACGAGATTATGCTCAAACACTGAACACACACACACAAACCACAGCATATGATGATTTTGGATTCTGTGTGACGTCTTGGGCCATTTGTCATGTTCTTTGAACTAAACTTGAGCCTATTTTTATTTTCTTTTGCACTGTGATGTTGTACATTGCATAATAAACTAGCTAGTCCTCTTGGGGGAGGTTGTCCCTATGTGGGCTCTGTTTGGATGGGTGGTACACATCAAGCCAATACCCAGATAGATGACAGTATCCAGGGTTTTCCAGCAGAAACTTGCACTGGAATGAAGTAATCAATGTTATTTACCTCGCATATCTGTGGTTTTATTGGTTGGTTCATTCAAATCAAAATCCCCACCTGCTTTTATTGTGCACAGTATTTCCTCACAAACACAGAACAGACTGCCCCCTCTGAGAATTACTTTTTGTGTTGCTAAGACCACAACGAGGGATCATCTGCAAAGGCACAGATTTCCCAGGGGGCTTCAGCTGAATGGAAGACATGATGGCTTGACTGGGATTTTTTCCCACTGTCACACTGGGGATATGTTTATGACGTTACCTGAACCGCTGAAGCGTGAGCTGCGTTACAATGATGACTGGAAGTTTTTAATTTACTACTAAATCTTTTTAAAATGTTAAGACTTTATTTTCTGGCTTACATTTTTAACAAATGGGTTTAAGCAAATAAATTCTTGTTTGATAGTAACTTGACTGATTTTGGGGGGAAATTGAGAAATTGTACAGCAATCACAGCCACATAATACCTGTAATTTCACAGACATGCAGGGTTGACGAGGTTCAAGCTCTCTTCCAGGCTGTTTAATGAGTGCCTTGAGAGCGTCCACAAGTGTGCATCGCAGTCCACTGTTTTTAGTGTAACAAAGCCATACGACTATGAAGGATCGCAGAGGAAGAGTGATGATACCAGGATGAGTTTGTGACGGCAGGTTTTTCACCTTTCCTCTACGTGTGGCAATTATTAACAGGTGCAAACACATTTATCTTCAGAAAGGGAAAACTGAAACACTTTTTCTCCCAGGATATTGACGTCCTTGGCCTCGAGGAAATATCTCAGAGTCAGTTCAGTTTTTCATTATTAGTAAAAGCGCTTTAAGAGTTTGTCCGACTTTCTTGCCACACCACTTGGGAAAGAAGCCAAAATCTTTTTTTTTTTCAGCAGGTAGGGAATTTTTGAATTAATCTAACATTTCCCAAACTCACATTTTAAGAATACTTTATTAGAAGTTATCTGCTTGTGTTGTAATACTCAAAGTAATATATCTAATTGACAGGCGTGTTTTCATGCATCCCAGATCTCAGTTCTCCAGCCATTTTCTCAGCACTTGGGGTCTCTAAGATGGGAGACAGGGAGAAAACATCAAAGACCAGGCTGCCTTTGGGGCTTTCCCAAAGAAAAGGCCCAACATCTTCAAGGACAGAGCAAGAAGAGGGAGATGAAAGAGGTGACGGGGTTTACGGAAAAATTTCATCTTTTGACAGTAGCCAGGAGGGACCTTACCTGAGCAGAGGAAGTGTTGTCACATTTAAGTGTTTTGGTTTAGCACAGCACACATATGTGCAGGTAAAAGTAAGCAGCCACCAACAGAAAAAGTACCTTAATGATGAGACGTGCCATGAACTGCTTAAGCAAAGTATCATCAGCTGTGAAGCGGCGAATCAGAAAGTGAGTAAGTGCTCTGCTTCCTTTGGAAGACCAGGGAGAGAGTCAATGTTGACATGGAGATTAGTACAAAATTTGACATTCCTCAGCAGGAAACAAAGGAGCTGATCCTGAAATATTCATGTCATGCCAGATAGAAAGGTACATGTGGGAAGAATTGCCCCAGATATGATTTATCACACATTTTAGTAGATATTTTATACGCTGCCCTAAAAACACTGATGACTGATGATCACTGTCATATAGAAATGTCAAATTTCAACATTTCATAAA
This sequence comes from Benitochromis conjunctus, assembly GCA_015052645.1. Taxonomy (NCBI): domain Eukaryota; kingdom Metazoa; phylum Chordata; class Actinopteri; order Cichliformes; family Cichlidae; genus Benitochromis; species Benitochromis conjunctus. Next base: position 50,092 of record VOQK01007796.1, on the reverse strand, counting down.
CCCATGTGATGTATTACTCAAAGTGTATGTTAAAGTAGCATAACATACTTACTGCAGGAACCGGTTATGCCTCAGAGGGCGAAGACGTAATGAATTGCTAAAAATAAATACATAAATAAATAAAGGTGAGAGACAATGAGCCCTGCCATACGAGTGTGCATTTGTTGAGGTATGTCGCTTTACTGTATTCTCAGGCGTGTGTGCGTGTGTGTGTAATAATTCAGTAAAGTTTTTTTATCAACAATGACACCTCTTTGAATATTTGGCGTACAGGCTCAACCGTCATGTCTGAGAGAGAACGGGGTGAGAAAATGATTTCTCATTCATTTCACTTCCTGCGTTTTAAAGAGAGAAATGTTTTTGTCTCTGGGAGATTTTCAGCTTGACTGTGATTTGAAGACCTCTGTCGCCTGAGACAAATTAAAGGAGTGCTCCTCCAAACCTGTTTCAAAGCTTCTGCAACATTTAGCCTGGATATTTCGAATGAACCCTGTGCCACTGGTTGCTTTATTGATGTGTTCAGCGCACCTACACTGCTCAATATTAACAATAACAGTGCAGCGTTTGAGTTATTTCACAACCCTCACTCAAATGGAACATTTAAAGAACTTGCACTGTTCCAACTCGTGAGTGATTTCAGGAAAACTGAAGGACTTCTAACACGTGCGCACTGGCTGTGGATAAAAGATCCTGTCAGCAGTGTTGAATGCGGCTCTTTCATTCTCTGAACGTTCTCGTCTCCAACGCCTCACATGCTCTTCAAGTGGCTTTGTGGGAATGTGTTTATGGATTTGTCTTGATACACGCTCAATTATCCAGGTAAGGAAATCCTAAAAAATTTAATCTGTTCATCTGGACGCTGCGTTTTCAGTGGAAGAAACGTTGAGTGGAAACTCATCCCATTGACTTCTTCAGTCTCAGTCTGATGAGTTTATGGATTCATCAAGCTGAAGAGGACAACCAGTCTTGTGTAACAGAACCTGGGCTACATTTATAACACAGACCTTCAGGTTTAAACACAAACTGTCTCAAATCATGACTGACCCAAGCCCTAATTTATGTCCCATTTCAGACTCAAACCTTGTTGCGTGACGGTTAGGAGACACGTCTTTTCTTGTACTATTTTTCTGTTGTTCTGTTTTCTGACTAAACCACCTGTTTAGTGGTCACAGCAGAATGGGAAGTAGAATACTAGATATGATAGAGGCCTTATGCTTCAGTCACACAAACTGCAAAATTCACTTCACAGCCAATCATTTCTGTGCCTGCTGCAAATTATTTAAAGCAAAAAACATGTCATATTTTAAGCAAAAGCTTAAAAGGATGATGAGCTTTAAACTGGGGAAATTTCTCTTATTTGAAGGAGTGTTTATGTGGCCTAGTAAATTTATTCGAGCTGGGAAACATTTGCATGTTTGACTTTGCTGTCTGACAGCTCACAGTGCTTGAATTAAAACTGTGCTTTGATCAAATAACACTACATCCTGAAAACTTGAGTGTAATTACCCTGAACAACAGACTTTTAGTGACATGAGACAGACAAATATTTGATCTTTGAGGGTCTGTGTTAAGTTCCAAGTCAGCTGCATTGGAGTTTCCCAGTTGTGTGTATTGATGTGAGCAGTAATTGAAGATCAGAACAAAACAAACTTATAAGCTGGGGTGTCACATTTTCTCCACACATACAGTTGGTGCCAATCACCGTTCTTAGAGGGACAGGTACTTACAATTCGTTCATGTGGAGTTCTGTTTTGCTGTTTTCTGTAAGACTTCCTTCAGCTCTAACATGCTGGTAGGGGGAGTGAAGATGTTCTCAAAGCACCCACACATATGGTGCGCCTGCAATCATCCCTAGTGGCAGGATCTGTTGAAGCAGTGGTGTGTCCGGAATTGTCACTCCAGAGAATTTGGAAAAGCTGTAGGAAATGTTTACACCTACACCTGAAACTGCTGAATCTCCTGTGTTCTCAAATTTGCCATCCCTCCCTCAGAGAGGCCAAATTCGTCCCACTCTGCACAGCTGCATGTGAGAAACCTCGTAAGTTTGTTAAAGCTGTTAATTTGTCATTGGGGGCTACTGTGGATAAAAATGAGTTTTACCATCGTTTGCAGGTGCTTTCTACTTTTGAGGGGACCACTGTGCAGGTGTGGTTGACTGAATGCTGGGATGGGTGTAGTTTTTCCTCTGCAGTGGGGTTGGGGCTCGGTGATGCTAAGCAATGGGCCCTGGGCTCGATGGTCATGGGCCTCCCTGCCCTTGGTGAATTTTGGGGAACAACCCCCCCAGACTATTGTGGTTGGGGGGGTATTTTGCCCAGCTGGTCCTTTCCTCCCCATCCCTAATTACATCCCTTCTCCCATTCCATCATACCACCACACATGCAGGACCTTGGGATGCAGGTGCATCACTGAGGTGCAGGGGAGGTCCTCCTTCTTTGTGCCCCCATGGCTGTCTCAGTTTTACTCCACAACTTAGACACTATCATTCCTTACATTCTCAAACACATACATATAGTGTCTTGAGGATGGACACATTGAACGACGTCCAGAGGGGGATCTGATCATTCAGCCTCATTCAGCGGTGCCTGCTTGTCAATTTGAAATTGCATGTGGACATTGAGGGTTCTGGGCAGGGGCCATCTGCGCATCTCTCTTCTGTGTGTCTTCGTGTCTTTATTCCCACCCACATGTATGTGTGTGAGGGGGGAATGCATGCTTGTGACTGTGTGGGTGGATGCTCGGGTGTGTGCTGGCTCACTGCCAGCAGCTGCTTGGCAGGGCCTCGGCCCCCTGGCTCTGTCGGGCCCCTGCTGGGGCCTGAGGTGCCCTTGGGTCTCGGGTCTCTGCTGTTCTCTGAGTTTGGGCCACGGTTGTCCCTGCGTGTCTCCTCCTGGGGCTCTCATGCCCTGGGGGGGCCCTTTGGATGACTGGGGTCTGGGTCTCCTCCATGCCTGCTTCAGGTCCTGGGGGGACGGGGCTGTGGCTCCCAACACCCACTATGTGTGAGAGTGAATATCTTAACTTGAATGTGCAGCTGTTGATGCAGCCTGATGACCACACCATACATAAGCAACCAGCTCCCAACCAGCAATACAAGTGATTATCTGTAACTTGTGGTGTGAGCTTTGTGCTCAGACTTAAAGCAGGGATGATCCTTTTTATTTTGGTAAGGTAAGCCTTTGTGTTTTGGTTGGGTTTCTCTTGGCTGGGACTTGTGGACAGATTTGTTATTCTGGCCCTGACTCACCCCACCACTAATTTAATCTCCTGTGTTTGTAAAAGTGTTGATTAATAAATAAAATCCTTATTCATCGTTAGTTAGCTGTCCATAAGGCTGCTCTGGGAAAAAGGATGCTTTTCATTTTGTGTCTCAGCCCCCTAAACCGGGCATAATAAACCCACTGAAAATATTTTAGAGAAACAAAGCTGTACCAGCCGCAGCAGATCTACCTACTAATCACAGTGCCTTTTAGACCCTAAAAAAATGAAGCTCACATAAAGCAGTTCTTTTCCTGTGACACACGTAGTCTTTTCTGTGTGAGGCCCGACGCTGCCAAATCACATGCGTAACGGACATCTGCACCGCGTTTATGTAAATAACTCCTTTTGTTCTGCTGCAGGACATGCAACAGCCAGACAATACACAAAGCCTGGCATTTCTGCTTTGTCTATGACATTTACAATGGGACAGCTAAACACTGAGGCTGTGTAACCCATCGGAGGCTCGCTCCAAAGACCACGTGCCGATTGAACTGTCATTGTGCTACAGTTTTTTTTTCCTGTTTGATTTCTACCGTCTCACTCTGCTGCCACATTTTCTGGCGACCGGCTCATGGACAGGCAATGTGATGTGCAGCCAATGATGGGAGGTGCTACCACAGCCATGATGCACCTGTGCTGCTTATAACAGGATGAAAACCCATGGGTGTCACAGCTTTTATGGTTCATTCCCTGCAAATGTGAGTTCACTCTTGGGGGGCAGAAAGATGGATATCTTCCTTTTTTCCAAAATGACTGCTGGCATGAAATTAAAGGCCTATAAACAATCTCTGACATTTACATTTTTTGCTTTGAATACCTGATTAAAACAAGAACATCACAAATTTGATATCTAGTGGCTGGAAATGAAACCCCCAGCAGTGAATGTTTGGAGTGTGCGTCACCCAAGCACACAGCTGTTTTATGTTCAGCTTCATTGCCTCCAGTTGTTTTGACAGAAATGTGTGTGCTTAAAAAACAAAAAAACAATATTTTTGTTATCATTTGTCAGGTTTTAATGCAGACACAGGATATTTGTGTGTCTGTACTGTGAGATGGAGGACTTTATTGGACTCCTGGCAGCCATTGTGTAGTCTTCCAGTACATTTCCTCCATTAAAGCTGCAAATTTGGCTCCAAGTTTTAACATCAAACATTACAAAAGCCTCCATCAGAGGAAAGTACAGCAGCAATTATTCCCTGTTGTAAGCAGAAAAGCATCGCAAGAACCATGAATACATTTGCATAACATTTTTAAATAAATGTAAGCACTAAACAATCTCTGACCTTTTTCAGCCCTATAGCTAAAACCAATTACCGCAGCTATTTTGTGGCCCGCAGAGATTAAAGGAAGAAAAGAAAAGAAAATCAGTCAGTGCATTGTGTTTATTTTCAGGTGTTCTTTTGTTTAGTACAGGAAATGTTTTTAAGAGGAGAGCAAAAGCTGTGGAGAGAGAGCTTTAATTGGCTAACTGCAGGTCACTGAACAACACCTTCCAACCTACAAAGTAGTTGAGCACAAAATCCATGATCATCTTCACCAGGATGTTTAGATGTTTAGTTTTTTTTAACTTTTAATGATTTGAAAGCCCAAGGCCTGTAGGTCATGGACTCTGCCACTGTGTCACCAAATCTGTTTAGAATTGTTATGAACTGGAGTGGGTTGCAGCTGAGCATGAAGCCTCTCCCAGTGCTCACAGATAGGAAATTACTTATTGTGGTTTTCTTCACGAGTGAGGCGAGTGTGGAGCAGTCACAGTCTCTGGGTAGAGACTAAAACAACAAGATACAAGCGATAGGAATGAACTTTTTTGTTGGTTGTCCAAGCTTCTCCCAAATGAACGAGCTCCTTCCTTAGCCCAGGGTAGAGCTGCTACTCCTCCACATTGAAAGGAGGCAGTAGAGGCGGTTTAAGCATCTGACCAGGATGCCTCCTAGGTAAGATGTTTGGGGCATGTCCTACTGGTAGGAGGCTGGAGAGGCACACCCCAATGTTGAATTGAATTGAATCTTTATTTTGAACATGTTAAAAAAGTACAACAACAGAGAAATAAAAAAGACAAACAAACAAAGCAAAACAAAAGGGAAAAAAAAAAAAAACTTTCAGCAGGAAGAAGCATAAGCTTATTTAATCCAACCCCCTTTCCAGTAATCAACAGACTACACCTTTTCTTCCTGTTTATGCCTCATTACAGTTATATTTTAAGTTACATGTATTTTTTATTTATTAATAAAAAAAATTTAGTTTTATTCTTTATTACACACACACGCACGCACATGCGCACACACACATGCACACACACGCGCACACATTTAATAACCCCAGGAACACATCAAAGGATACACAACCTGCAGATATATATACACCCGTATAAACATACCTGTGACCCCACACACACATATACACACATCGCCATTAGGAAAATATTGGACGAGAACACTATCAGGATGTTCATTTAATGTTCAATGAGTGGGCTGATTTCAGTCATTATGCAAATGTAGTGTTTATAAGGTTGGGGAAACCTGCAGTCAGCTGAGAATGAAGAAGTCACTTGGAAGAGTGTCGAAACGTTTCTCCCACTGAAAACGTTACGACCAGATGAACATAATCAACATTTTGGGTAGTTAGTTTTGAATAACAATGCTTAGCTAACTAAGTCCAGGTCTCAATTTTGTGACGCTTCTTATAGACTTGGACTAAATGTGAATTCTGCATCATTGCATATCTCAACATCATTTTCAATAAAATATGTATTTCTATAGCTTTTGTATTAGAAAACAAAAAAACAAAAATGTTCACAAAAAAACTTCCTGTTGAGTTTAGAAAAATCTAAATAATTATATCAGCAAAGGACCAGAGTACACAGAAAGGAAGATGTGTAGTAGGTTTACTACACATCTCATAAGATGTGTAGTAAACTGGAAGCCTTTTGTATTTTAATAATTAATAGTACCACTGGATGTGTATTAGCTCCTCTGGGTCAGTAATAACGATCTGAATCACCACACCATATGCAGACTAAGTCCACCAATGTGGTTTCCTAAATTTGTACTGGCTGACAGCTGCTTCAGGGCTTAGAAAAACTGCAATGGAAGCAGAATGAAACCCAGCAGTAGTTCAGTGCCTCTTGTCTTATAGAAAATGACAGATACTATCAAGTTGAAGCGTCACGCAGAATGTGTTTTCATCAGCATAGGCAAACCTGTGTGGGCGTGTGGTAAGCCTATTGTCAAACACTTACTTCAGGAAAGTGACTTTGAATGAATACTCCTACCAAAGAAAAAACATTTAACTGTCTTTACTTAGCAGGGGTTTTACTCACCCTTTGTTCCATTAAAAATACATTTTACTGGGAAAACATGAAACAGAGCCGCTCGGGAAAAACATTTTAGAGCCAAACTAAATAATTTGTAAGAATTCTGAGGCAACAGGGCAGCCAACGTTGTCGTCTTTTAAATCTGGGATTTCCATTCACAGTAAAACTGTGCTCATACTGTCAAAAACTGGCCTGCGACAAATTTAGAAATGTATTAATATATAATAACTGTTCAGCCTGTTCTGTCAGAATAGGTTTAAAACAAGTTCTGCTCCAGAATTTTAGTATGTTTGTATTTTCTTTTCAATGTGAAATTTTAAATATTTTGAAAATAAGTTGAATGGTTTCATACTAACTGAGAACAAAAATGAACACTCACTCTGAACCTCCAATGTTCACAGCTGTTTTACATCTTCAGGAGGGCGCTGGAAGGCTTCCTCGGAGACGTTGGTCGGCATTGATGTCATACTATCACACGCAGATTTGTCGGCTGAACATCCATGATATTAATTTTACATTCCATCACATCCCAAGGTGCTCTATTGGATCGACATCTGGTGACTATAGAGGTCATCTGAGTGCAGGGAACTTCTTGTCGTATTCAAAAAATCCATAACATGGTGCATTATCCTGCTGGAAGCAGCAATCTGAACATGGGACCACAAAAGGATGGAAATGGTCAGCAACAATGCACAGGTAGGTAGGGCTTAAATGATGCAAAGTTGGTACTACAGGGCCAAAGTGTGCCAAGATAATATCCTGACACCACCATCAGCAGCCCGAACTGTTGCTACATGACCCTCACATAACCAGTGAGGCCATGTCCACACTGAGCCGGCGTTTTTGGTCAAGGGAGACAGAGATTTTTGAAAACGCTCTCCAAAGAGGATACATTTGAAAACACTGTTTTAGTCATATGATGCAGTCATGTGACCAATTCAACTAAGATGGCGGACGGCACTGTACAGCTGTTGTTTGGTTTGCTCTCAATGTTGGCAGCCCTATTAAAGATTAATATCAGTTTGTACGTACGTACGCGTTTTCAGTCGTTTCAGTGTGGATGAACAACTCTTCGGAAACGATAGTGTGGACGCGGAGCGTTTTTAGACGAAAATGTCGTTTTCAAATTTAGTGTAGACGTAGCCTCAGTGTCATTTCTAAGAGAGCAAGTTTCCACTTGTGTTGAATAATACTGAAACTGTTTGAATACGGTAACTAAGATCATTTCTGGCCGAATCGTGTGTAGTAGTAGAATATGTGGATGTGCCATAACCGGAGCAGTAAACAGTGATACCAGAGCCATCACTCAAATTTACACATTTCCTTTTTTTGGGATGTTTTAATACACAATATATTAAAATCATAAGCAAAATATTCATTTTGTGAGCAAAATGAAAGAGCACTTCAAATTAAGCAAACAATCACTTTATTACAACAGTTATTATGCTCAAGATTGGCTTCGTGCCACTGATGGCAGGGTATTTTCAGACATCCTGTGGATCATTGATGAGCACATAGGACTCATAGATGAGCATCAAAACAATAGTTTGGTGATGAAGTGTTCAGAAACTGAGATTCTCTTTTAGTTACACAACA
>VOQK01007796.1:27120-40777 GCA_015052645.1 Benitochromis conjunctus | reverse complement strand
CATTGATCCATAAAGCTTCTACCTGTATAAATTGTTAATGTATAATGTCCATCATATTATTAATATTAAGATTCAAAGATCGTGCAGATTTCTGAATTTACCTGAGCATATCACATGTGTATATGTGACACACTAAGACCCAGGCCGCGGTGAGCTGATCTGTTGGCTACAAGTACATAAAAGTGCGGGGTTGTTCCAGGTTACAGCCACATCTGGAAGGGAAGTGATTCCCCATCCCTGTGGGAAATATGCGTAGAGACTCAGGCAGCCACTGATAACATCAAAGCAAAGCCTTCCTTTAATGATTCATGCTTGTTCTGTGTGCTGTGGATCAGCACCAGCGGGATCTTCGGTGTGTCCCAAAACCCTGCAACACAAAACAATTTTGTAACATTTGGCTAAGCATCAATGCAGACAAGTCTGGATGCAAATACCACATTTATAATGGTTAAAAATTCAAAAGAGGATCAGAAATTAGTATTATTTGGAGTTATAAGTGATTTGAATGGGGGGGGATTTATACAAATGGCAAGTTTAAATTGTTCTGAAGTGTTACAAGGGCGCAGCACTACTTTCTCAGAGAGCCAGAAGAAGTGCATGATTGCATTAGCATATTACATCTGGGCTTTCTGTGGGAAACTGAGGTCTCAAGGCGAGCAGACGTCTGTTTGTTTCTAAATAAAGCAACTTGCCAATGAACTCATTCTGCAAGGTGCAGGAGGAAAAACTCAGAATACATGCCTGTTTGTTCTTTTTCACTTCAAAACCACACAAAGCCGGTACTATTTCAAAGAAGCTCTGTTAAAATGAGGTTCTTGCATCACCACAGCTCTGCGGGACCAAACTTCAAACTGAATGTGTCTCTTTTGTTCAAATTTGTGCTAACATTTGCCTGGAAATATATAGGAAATCCTATCAATATTTCAGCTGAGTTCTCATTGTAAGGCGACTTAAGTTGAGAGTAAAACATAAAGAAGATGACACGCTGTCTGAGCCTTTTGCACTGGGAATGCCTCACCAAGCAGCTTCTGAGAAGTAAGCGCAAATATTTTGGAGAATCTCTTGCAACCGTGTGCTATTTTATTAAAATCCAATGAACCAACAGGTTTATTTTAACATTTGTCACTCCTATTATTTATACAATCACCAGTAATACTTTTTAATTACAGAGACTGCCAAAGCCTTATAACATGAAATGCATAACAGTAAATTATTTACCTTTCACTCACTTTCACTTTCTGTGCATGTTCTTTGTGTTCCATTTTCAGTTTCAAAGCATCTTTCATGTTGTTTGAAAAATTGTGCTGAAGTTCCACTTTGAGGTGAAAAGTTCATCATCCATTGTGGTCATCGAACCCGCCCAAAATCTGACGTTAAACACTCCAGCTGAAAAATTGCTATTTAATTAATCTCAATTCAAATCACTATTTATAAAGTGTCAATTCACAACAGCAGTCCCCTACAGATATAACAATAGAGAAATTCCCAACAATCAGGCTGATTCCTATAAAAAAAAAAATCACTTGGCCAAAGTGGGAAGAAAGAAACCCCCTTTAAGAGGAAGTGAGATGTTATATTTGTATGTGTGGAAAAAGTGGACTCCATTGCAGCTTTAACCCAAATACCAAACCCTTCTGCTGTGCTGTGGTGAATGTTGCCTTGTGTTCATTGTTTTCTGGTAAAAGTGACTTTAAAGGTTACCTGGCAGGCAGCAGTCTGCAGCATGGTGACAGTTCTTTGTCATTTATTTGACTGTGAATAAGAGATAAGGTCCTAATTGCATTAAGCTGATCAACACAGACGCTGCTGTTCAAACACAACCTCGACACTAAACAAGATGCATGAAGGTAACATCATATATTTCTTCTTTGTTTTACAATGGCTCATTCATACACACAGACAAACACATCGTCCTCTAATTATGAGTTTATGATGATTAGGTTTTACCATTTTATTGATGCTATATGCATGATTTCCCTTCAAATACACACCGAGCAGTTTATACATTTTTAACTAATTTCCATGACTACAGATGTTTTAGAGTCATGTTTAAAGCAACAAACCATAATAAATACAAAAATACCCATAAAGCAAATAATTACAGTGTGGAGAAAAATGAGTCACTTTCCAGCTGTCAAGTCACTTACTTAATCTTTTTGCATCCTGAATATTTATGAATCTGTCAAGTTCAATACCAAGATAAAGAATACCACTTCCTTAGAGATCTAAAAACTGTTTAGCACGTAGATGAATATGATGTGACGTATTGAACCACTTTAAATGCTGACAGCAAAGGTTCTAACCATTTTTCTTTGAAACAGCGATTTTAATTATTTTGCCTGTGAGAGACTGACACCTCCTTACTCTCCAGCTAGCTTTACTTCATCTGTTAAGGTACAACCATCTTTTTATTCTTGTGAGGTTTGACCTAACTGCCATAACAAACAACATTGGCAGATGTTGAAATAGCAGAAATAATAAGAGACCCCCCCCCCTTGTGAAATTTGTTATGACACAGTTACATGTTAAGGTACCAAACTCCCTTCAAGTCATATTTTAACCCAAACCTAACCAAATAACCAATATAAGCTTCTTGTTGAGGCACTGGTTGAAATAAATACATGTGTAAGGATGTGCAAGGCCTCAAATTGAAGATAGAAAGCATTACAAGCACCTAACTCTCAGGAGGCAACAATATGGACCATTTCTCTCTTTGTGGGAGGCAGCAACTTGCAAAATCTAAAGACAGGGCTAGAACATCGTTAAATAGCCAGCGTGTGCTAGCTGTAGTAAATCTCTCTCTACAGCTAGAATAAGCGTTTCTGGTTTTCTTGTATTGTGTCAGTGCATTGTGTTCTCCTTTATGTTATCTGATTCAATTAAATGTCACTCAAAAGTCTAAAAATGGACTCCTCGAGCTCTTTTCTTTCCTCTTTCCTTTATTTTTCCACCTGAATAGTCCAAGAAAAGAGAGGTTTTTGTACTTTTAGAAAACAAGAGAAAATCATTAAAATATAAGATTCAAGATTCTTTATTTGTCACGTGCATAGTTATACGAGTACAACGCGCAGTGAAATGTGTCCTGACACGCTCCTCGACTGTGCAAAAAGAGAGAACATATATATATATAGGTCGTCAGTCTGCTTTCAGCTGTCAGTTGGCATTTTAATGGGGTCAAGTTGGCATTGACATACAATGTGTTTGTAATAAGTGCTATTCAGATCTTTGAGGTCCAGACTGAACCTCAAAGATCTGAAACAGAAACTCCTCCACGAATAGTTGCTGCAAGATGACGATTTAACCGCAAAATGACAGGCACACGGCAACCTTGGTTTTATACAGGAATAGAACCAGAATACAACCAGCTGATTGAGTCAAGATAAGTTGCCCTAATCACTGCAGACTGAGTCATGCTAATTGGCAGTGTCTGTCTGCATTTATGAATTAGACAGCAGTTATTTGCAAACCTTTACTGCTCTCTCTGAGAGGTGACTGCAGTCAGGCTCAGTCTGACTGCGATTATTTGGAGACAGGTTATCTTCCACCAGGTGACCTCCTGATTGAAAGTGGTCGGTCAGCCATTGAGCAACCACTTTTTTTCCTAGTTGCAAGGACACTGCCGTCCTATTGTTATTCTAGTTTGACTAAACCAGCTTCCAATTTAAATTTAGAAGTTAGCAGGCCAGAACAAGCAAAGCAACTAAAGTTATTTTGGGCCTTACAGGGATTTCTGCCTCAGCTATTATGCAACTGAATAAAGCAGGCGAAACTATAGAGGCTAGATACAAATAGAAATAACTGAGAAATTGCAATTTGGTGTGTTTAATAATCAGGTTAGCCTGCACCTCTGTGTTGTCTCAAAAGCCAAATTAACCAAAAACCTACAAATCATTAAAATGCATTTAAAAAATGAATCTTGTTAGTAAAAGTCTAAACATTTTCTGTTCTGTAATGTGAGAATAATAAACCAAAACAGTCATAAATGATAAGAATGATACAAGTTTTCTTTAACTATCAGAAGGTTCACTTAATTAACATTCTACCAGAAGGTTTTCATGTCTCCTAGCAACAGTAGTTCAGATAAAACTGTCTGTACATACCACACCCCGCCACCACCTCCTACACTATACAAACACACACACACACTGAAGCATCCTGCAAGGGACTGAAGTGTCATCTCAGTGATGAGCTGCAGTCGAAGTGGTGTCACTTTGTCACGTCAGTATTTCCTTCGTGACAAAGAAAAATACTGCGGCATTTTCCTCCACGAGACAAACAAAAACATTTGGGAGGGCCGCCTGAGTGATGACGGGTGCCTGTGAGTGACCAGGGATACAAAGAGAGGCCGGACAACAAGAGCTCTACAATCTGCTTCACATAAAAGGATTTTTATCTGTGCATGTAGCCAGTGTCTGCAGCATAAGTGTTAAAAAAAACGGACTAATAAAAGGCAGCAGCTCACAGTTTTAGGTTTCATTGCTTTGTTTTCTTTCTAAGCACAGTGGAAATTTGAATGTTTCTGTCTCTCTTATCAGCCGCTGTAAAATATTTTCATTTCACTGTTAAGTATCGAGCATGTCTGATCAGGTTACTACACTACAACAGACCTAATTTTCAAAATCAATGCTTCAAGTTGTGAAAGGGGCAGAGAGGTCAGATAAAGATTTATGTGGTCAATTTATGCAATCATCATGTTTTTTAAAGGTCACTGCACAGAGCTGGCTGTTATTCACAGTTAGGCAAGTGGAGTGGCATGGACGAAACCTGCAAGCATTATCTAAATACACAAAATAGTTCTCAGCAGACATTTTAATTTGGTACAAATAGCACACACTGATGTATTTCAGCTACCTGTCAGTCCTGGTGAATACTGCTGCTTTTATTAAAGTCTTGTGGACGTGCCTTACTGGGTTATGGCCATATCTCTCCTGATATATGCATGTTTGTTTAGGAATGATTGGCATCATATTTAAACACAACAGTGATTTATCAACTTGCAATCTACACATTATTGAAGAGGAATATTTTAAATCAAACCAAAATCTTTGCAGGATTTGATAGTTTTTGGTTCCCAATGCAACCAGGCAGCAAGTAAAATAACAGGTAAGCAAGTGAAAACATACAAACCTCCAAACAGGGTCTCCCAGCGGACTTAAGGGGGTTAAACAAAGTTAAGACTAGCAGCGGTGTGTGGTCAGAGACACTGACACATCAATAAAAATAAAGGATCTGTAGGAATCCTCCAAACAATGTGCCATCCTTTCATTTTTTTGAGCTGTGTATCTCCATATCAGTGATGGGTTTGGGCGCAAAAGTAACAAGAATCACGTCACATTTTCAGTTATTCTTGACAAAGAGTGTAATGTGGAATAAAAATGTCTTACAGTGTGCGCCTTTATGTCTTCCATTAGTTGGTATTTTATGTAAACTCCATTGCATTATTGCTACTGTGTTGCTTTTGACACCATGTTGGTGGCAAACAAATTTTAAATTAAATTAAATTAAAATAAAAACAGCACTTCATTACACAATGATTAATGTCCAAGCACATTAATTAGTCACTACCCCTTACCTAATGAGTAACGATGTGTCGGGATCTGTTCATGGACAAGGAGCCCGTTACTCGCTGCTACTTAATAACAAAGTCAATCTGTCACAAGGTTTCTGGACGTCACCCACGGGTGCTGTTGGCTGCGTGAAGCCAGTGAGCAGGGCCGTTCATCTTGTCCTGCGCAGTGCCCGGAGGCCAGCGTGGGCAGCTGGAGCCCAGATCATTGTTTCTGAATTATAGCCACTAATTATGCAGCTCCGCCACATGATGGGAGTGCTATCAAATGGGCCTAATTGACATTCATGATCTTGGATGGAAGCATTTCACCATAGTGAGAGCTTAGTGTGTCTGTACCTGGTGCCAAATGAAACTGCACTTCCTTGCACACTCATACTTACCACAAAAAACCTATTTAGTTGTATAACTGCTAATATAAAATGTACTTTAAAGTAGTAAAACTGTATCAAAGAATCTGGCAGTTTGTATAAACAGAGATTTAATGGAAACGTTCAAACTTTCTGACGACCAACCATTTGTGTTTACAGACAAAAGAGAGACTGACGATTCATCTGTGACCTTGGAAACAGCAGTGACAAAGCAACATGAACATGGTTCAATTAGTTGGTTAATTGTTTCTAAATCAGTAAACCATCTGCCCCTACAACACAGGGGTTGTAGGGGTTTGGGTTATTTAAATAGATACTTTATGATCTGCCATTTTATAGCTATTCCCTGTTCCTGTGGCGAACAGGAAACAGAGCCTCAAGGAATATGAAATGGCCCTGAAGGGGACGATGAGGGAATAGGGAAAGCTGGAGAAGCTGGAACATGTAACATCTCCTTCCTTTTCAGGTTTTATATCCATTTTCCTTCTTTCAGGTCAAACATATTCCTGAAGCACCTTTAAAACAGAGCTCTTATTTCCAGTAGTAGTATGTGGAGCGCGGGTGGGGGGGTGCTGTTTGGGTCTTGTATTGAGTTGCCCCTCGAAACCGATGGGGAATAAATGTAAGAAGAGCAGATTAAATACATTTGTTTCTTTCATGCTGGCTGCTCTGTATTAAACATTATTACAAATAGTTGTTATTCTTTTTCCAGCCTTTAATTTTATGAGTGTAGACCTGCTGAGTGTGCTCTTCTCATCTCTTTTATAATCCTGCTGTACATTCATGTAATTAAACTCACAGGAAGCTGCCGAGAACACAACTCCCATCCTCACAGGTGCACCTTAACAGCAGTGGTCTTGTAGCAGAAACCAAACAAACTTGCTCAGTTAGGTTAGTTGACAGTGTCCTGTGAAGAAGGTGCAGAACGTTTCCTGGTGCATTTACAGATCAAAGATCACCGGGGCGGTGGATGCTTGTAATTCCTCCAAATCAAAAATTAATGAGAGCTAACCAAACAAATATTATCTGATCCAGCGGTATGTAGTGTACGACATTTCTAGCACCCCCCCACTTCAGATGGTGAAGGGCAACATCAACATCACCTGTGCTAGGTCACACGACCATGACCAGTGCCAATAATATTCAGTCAGAGCCTCATCTTGTATCAGATAAACAGCTGAAAAACACTTGCAAGTAATACATATTATCATAAACTAGATGCAATAAATAAGAAAACTGGCCTGCACCTGCCCCACATGGTGCTGAGGATATGCATTTTCCTGTTTTATGCAGGCTATTTCTATTAAAGCCCAGAAATGTAACAGCTCAAAGCTCACCAGCTATGGGGCCTCAGAAAAACTGAGGAACTTTCCACAAAATATAAATATAAAATAAAGATGCATGAGAGCATTAACCCCAATTCCCTCAGTTTTCTTGGCTTGTTTCCATCTGAAGACTGAATTTCATTTAATAAAATTTCTTAAAATTAAATACAGGGAACGCTTTGATAGAATAATAAGATGCAACTCCAAACTGAACCAGAATGGGACATGTGCATACACTAACTAATTTGTGTACAAATATAGTGGAAAAAGGAGACCACAACCCATCACAATCCAAGCAGAGAATATAAATTACATGCACAACACTAACCATGTCTGTAAGCTTAAACGCGTGTGACAGAGAAGATAGAGGCTGCTGCTTTGACTCTGTATGTGTGAACACAGCATTAGTGTCTCTTAGACCAAGTTCAGCAGAAACAGTGGTTGTTTGTATAACCCTGGAGGCTAGTGTCTGCTGTTTCACTGCTGTTATTGGACGTTTTGCCACGCTTTTTATTATTCCTCCATCATCGTGGCTGCATGACTCTTGTAACTACTTGAAGCCACTCTGCACACATTAAATGCCAAATCTCTATTAAAAATTAGGCTGTAAGTAGAGTATGCCCATAATATCCTCATATTAATAAGAGAGCTGTGACTGAAGGCACTCCCACTGAATGTGAAAACCAGGATTCACAAAAATAAATGCAAACATGGAAGTACATTAATCATGTGCTCCCACTCTGATGTAAACAAATGATATTGGCTTCATAATCATAATTGAATTGGCTCATTTTCACTAGATTCCTGACAAGGCAATGTATCATATTTTGGGAGCTTAGTTCCACTTGATGGGTTCACTCTCTCCTTGAGCTGTTTTCAAACCTTCCCTGTTGGTCCCCTTTGGTATCAAGGACTCGAAGAACCACACTGAGCTGCACCCCAAGCCTTTTCCTGCTTGCCTTTAAATAACTAACCCAGCACACAATAATCTGAACAATTAGCCCGTTAACTATTACCATCAGATAATATCAAGGACTAATGGTGATCAATCATGGCTGTTTATACACGTCTGGAAAGTGCCTTGAACCAATCTGAATCCTCTCTATTGTAGTGCAGACAAATTGTGATTGCAAAACACTGCCAACTGGATAAAATCTCATCCTGACACCAAACCGGGAGAACGCTCATCTTTTATCAAGCTCCTCCTAAACAAATTTCTTATCAGCTGACAGTCTGACATGTTATCCAGCTCAGAGCGATTGCTTTCTTTGTCGTGTGGACAGCCCTGGAGCTATCTCTGTGTCATTTTGAACATGCAGGGACATTTCCATAACAATTTATGCATCTATTAACTCGCTGTGTGCACATGCATGTGCACAGCACAGAAAATGCCTCTCTGAACTGCATGTGCAAGTGATTGATTGGCCTGTGTGCTGCTCTGCACCAAGCATGCATCATCTGGAGTCAGTGACCAGCTGCTAGAGCGGCTGTGTGTTCAGCAGGTTATTAAGCGTCTGGAATTGGTAATAGCAATGCTCTTCTGTTGACCTTTTGTTTGTAGCGCGGTCCAGTCAGTCACACGGCTGCACACATTTGCAGCAACAAGCCCCACAGCTAAGCCTTTTCTTTCACTGAAACATCATCAATGTATATGTCAAACCACAGTTGTGAGGCTCAGTATACCCTGAACAGCTGTCTGTCACTTCAACAGGGTAACAAACAACCAGTCACACTCACATTACACCTACTGCCAGCTTAGAATTACTAGTTACCCAAACATGCATGTCTTTGGACAGTGGAAGGAGGCTGGAGAACCTGAAGAGAACCCATGCAGGCACAAACAGAACATGCAAACTCCTCAGAGGAAGCCAGAACCAGCTGCTGGATTTAAACTCAAGACCCAAGACGATTGTCCTACTTTCCAGTGTAGTAATGCAGAGCTTTAGTTCTTGTTGTATTGTTTCAGTTCTGGTTACTGTTGTAACAGTTGGGGGTGTTTTTGGTTCCTGTTTGGATTACTGTATTGTTCTTGTACGTACGTTTTTGATTCTTGTTTTTTACTGAGCATCACTTCCTGTTTTGTCTCTGTAACAAAAGGACCTGACACACACAGAATTTCCGTGATTGTGAGTAATTTATTTTGATTGATCAGCCGTATCAGTAACGGGTGAAGTGCAGGTGACTCCGGGAGCAGCTCCTTACTCCACTCACACTCCTCTCTCTTTCGTCGAGAAGAGGGAGTCATTAGTTTCAACACACCTGTCTCCTTAGGCACCCTGAGAGCTCTGCCCCTCCACTGCAGCAGGCCAGAGACCACACCCCCACCACAGTCATTGTTATTTCCTGTTTTATTCTGGTTAATCTCAAGTGAGTTGTTTCAGTTTTATTTGCCGTCTGTCTGAACGTCTCACTTGTGTTGATTAAGTGCACCTGTGTCTCATTTCCTTCCTGTTTCTAATCTAACACGCTGCTCCCTCATCTCAGTCACCATTTTTTGTCACTTTTGGACTCATATCGTCTTTTGATATTTTTGCCAAATACTCTCAATTTTTTTTTAAATTTGTAAGTGTGATGTGTTTGGGGCCTTTCTACAACACAACGTGACACAGAGGTTGGATTTTAAAACACTGCAATTATTGTGTAAAAAATCTAAACATTTCTGAACTGAACTACATTCTCACAATTATGCTGTAGTGAAGATGTGACACATCGTGCTTTGCAAAAGGTTGCAGTCACTCACACAGGAGCTGAAATCTAAATAAACAAAATAAGTTCAAATGGGTTCTCATTCACCTTTACTTTTTTTTTAACACTAACAACGCTCAAGCAGCAGTGAGAGTGTGCAAAGTGCTAAGATAAATATATCTACCGGTTAACTTGAAGTGAGCTCACGCACAGCCTGCAGCTGAAAGCCTGAGTTAACAATAGCAAAGAGACAAAGAAAGGTGGCAGATGAAGCCTAATATGGTCCAGAGACATTTTAAATTGATTCCAGCATCACAGGGTTCACGTTTATCTGCAACCGTCCAGTACTGAACCTTTTTACCAGAATAATCATCCTTAGTTTTTACTGACAGTACATACCAGTCCGTGCTAACTGTAGCCATTACATAACTAGATGTACAGCTCTGCAGGGTAAGAAAAGGTCTGGAATTGTGATCATCTCAACTTTAATTACAGCTTGAGAAACAGTCAGATCACTCATGGACTCATGGACAAGCAATTGACTTGTACTGGTCTCTACTGGACACTCTAAGCTCCCATTCCCTGAGTAAGTTTTTTAGCACACAGTCATATGTCAGTAACTGGCCACTCGCTTCACAAGTAACTCCACCAAACTCTACATTGTTCTCCTGACAACCCAAAACCCCAGACTCATCCATCAGATCGCCAGATGAAGCAGCGTGATTTGTCACTCCAGAGAACATGTCTTCACAGCTCCAGAGTCCAGTGACGACGTGCTTTACACCACCACATCGACACTTTGCACTAACAGTTGACTGTGGAATATTTAGTAGGAAAGAAATTTCACAACTGGACTTGTTGCATCGGTGACATCCTATCACGGTACCACGCTGGAATTCACTGACATCCTGAGAGTGACCCGTTCTTTCACAGATGTTTGTAGAAGAAGTCTGCATGCCTATGTACTTGACTTTATACACCTGTGGCCATGAAAGTGTTTGGCACACCTGAATTAAATGATTTGGATGGGTGAGTAAATACTTTTGGAAATATTGTCTCCGGGTACTCCGGCTTCCTCCCACAGTCCAAAGACATGCAGTTAATGTGATTAGGTCAACTGGTGATTCAAACTGCTCATAGCGGTGAATGCTTGTCTGTCTCTATGTGTTTGAATGGCCACCTGTCCAGGGTGTACCCTGCCTCTTGCCCTATGGTAGCTAGGAAAGGCTCCAGCCCCACCATGACCCTGTGAAGGACAAGCAGAAAGAGAAAGGATGGATGAAGTTCAGTGTCAGTTTGGGTGCCAATCCTACTGTTCCCCATTACCAACATGTGTGCTCAATAACCTAAGCATATAGAGACTGACCTTAAGACCTCTAATCATGAGTGCTATCTGTAGTAAGCACAGGTGGAAGTAATTCAGGATTAAAAACACCAGAAGCCTTCTGCTGTAATAAAACAACATAGATTTAGGTTTTAGGTTAACTATAAAAAAGTAGCTTAGTTTCCCTAATGTAGGTTACTCAAAGAACAAAAACCTCTGCATATGCAGCTGAGGAAGACTGGGCTCGGCTAACCTGCCTGCACAGTTATTTTGAGGATTTATACGAATGAGTTTACACCAGATGTGAGCCAGGACACCGACTACTGTCTGAGGCGACGGCAGCAGCAGTTGTACTGTCAGGTCGTGTCGACCTGCAGATTTGATGTCAGCGTCACTCAAATGGAGCAGACAGAGCTCAGCCTTTGGGACTAGAGTTCAACTACTTTGCTGCATCGGTAACAAAATGCACAATTTGTTCATCTTTCTAAGTGCCGCGGTGCCTTTCACAGTTTGGAAGTCATCTTTAAACTCGAAATAATAAAAACCTTCAGGTTTATATTATTATTTTTATTATTAATCCTAACCCTAACCCGTGTTCTTTTTTCAATATATCAAAATAGAATACATTTACTACACACCAATACATGGTGAGCATGGTGAGCATACAATACAAACAACTGAAGAAACATGCTCAGTTCATCATAAAAGGAGCGGTCTTATTAGCAGGAGGGCTCATTTGTTCCGTAATCAAGACCAAATCAAAGCCACCAATGCACCTTTAGGATGAGAAAAAAGAAATCCATTATTGAGAATAAAAATGTGTTTTTGTTCCTGTGGATTATTCATCTGTTGGCAAGAGGACAGAGAACAAAGATGTCATATCTTATACCTCTCCATTAAGACAATACTGTCTAAGTACATGTCTGCTTCTATAGACCCAACTTCAAAACATAAGAAGCAGCTTATAAAAATAGAATAAATTGAAGAGATTTTAAACAAGCTCTAGTATTTTTGTATCAGATATAGTATTAGTGTTTTTACTACTTTTGCAATACATTTTACTGCCTTTCTTAACACTAATGCCACTAAGTTTTAAGATGAGAGCCATTTTCTCCCCTTTTTTAACTTTGTTGTGATATACTATACTGTATACTATCACAAAGAGCAGGTGGTTAACTTATCGGAGTGTCAGTGATTTGATCCACGATCCTTAGCGCCTCCAAGTTCCATACCAAAGTATCCTTGGGCAAGATGCTGACCTCCAGGTTTCCCAATGCATCCATCAGTGTGCGAGTGTGTGTGAACGTTAAGTTAAATGCTCAGAAAAAGCATAGAAACAAAACACTTGTATGAATATGTGAATGGGGCTTGTAGTACGGAAGTGCTAAGTCTTTAAATTAATTACATAAACATTAATGACTCTGTGAACAAAGGCACAACAAGCACATGGGAAGCTATGACTTTCCTTTTACATGTGGTTTACAGGCTTTTTGCTTTTATCTAATTGATGGTGGTGATGGGGATAGACCCAGGAGCAGACAAGCCGAAGCGTGGAGGTCTTCAAAGCCGAGGGTAAACATGCCACAAACGGGTTGTGAGCCCAGTTGGAGAGCCGGGCTGAGCTTCTGATTGCTTCCATTATTTTGTCTCAAATCAAAATGTCAAACAGCATGAAGAATGCAGTCCCACTGTGTTCGCTGATAATTAGAGGATCAGGTTTCCCGTTTCACACCAATCCAGCTCTCTGGAGTAAAAAAAAAAAAAAAACTGCCTGAGCAAGAAAATTGTTGCTCGCTTTTCACTGTGTTGGCTCTTCTTAAACAGGACATCCATCTAATCATAAAGAAGATGAATCATTGTTGAAAGGCAGAAGATTTAATTAAATTAAGAAATAATACACTGAATCCTGGAGTTTTAAAGCCTGGAAATTCTGACTACAGAAGTCCATCAGTCCATCCATCCATGGTCAGCAATGCAAATTTAAGCTTTGCCACAACAGGAACTACAGAAATAGATTTATCTTTAAAAAAAACTTGTTTTCATAGGACTCTGTGCAGTCATGTGAAAAATTATTGAAACCCATGTTTCAATAGCTTATACAACCACCTTTAATGGCAGTAACTTTGCTGCTGTGCTTATGATCGTTGTCCAGTTTGGGCCAAGCTTTAGCTGCCAGACTGATGGCCTCACATTGGACTCTAGAAGAGTTCATGGTTCACTCGATGACCACAAGATGCCCAAATCATCACCCCTCCACTACAGTCTACAGTGCTGACATTTATTTTGAGGTATTTGTGCAGATGTGCTGTGTTTGCTTTTCTCCAAACATGGTGCTGTGCCACAGACAAACACGCCCCCCCCCCCCCCCCCCCCCCCCACCCCCTTT
>VOQK01007796.1:14043-27100 GCA_015052645.1 Benitochromis conjunctus | reverse complement strand
TGCCCCAAAACAAACACCCCCCCCCCCCCCCCCACACACACACACACACTTTGGTCTTGTTTGTCCAAAACGACATTATTCCAGAAATCTTGTTATTCGAACTTTGGAAACCTAAGCAGTGCTGTCATGTTCTTTAGAGCGAGACTTTCTCCTTTAAAATAATTCACACTTGTTCAGTCATTTTCTAATTGTACTGTCATGAACTTTAACATTTAACATGCTAACTGGCAGCATTGCACACTCTGGGAATTTGCTGGGTCGTCCACTCGTGGGAAGATTGTATCATGATGTTAACGCACATCTTGATGTCTTGCCCAGGGATACTAACACAACCATGTGACACTTAGAATGTGTTTTCAAGAGTTTTGCACATCTACAGTCTGTTTTGTAATAATTACACAAGCTTTAGAGCTCTACTCTACTTGCTGGAACAAATTAGAAACACTGACTGCTGCATCCTGGCAATGAGTAACATAAACATGTTCAACTCTGAATGGAGCTCTTAAGTCAGTTGTACATATTTACACAACCAGATGAGACGGAGCATTGTTAGCAACTCAGTCTATGGTCTAATGCAAGTTTTAGGTATATCCGTCTTTTCATCAGCTGAGAAAGGAATCACTTTGTCAGCAGAGTAGTCTACGGGAGTCTTAGGATAGTTTTTAATTAGAACACCATCGTTAAGTAAATATCATGAACATGCAGATAAATGACCTTTTAAAAAAGCAACCTGGAAAATTCCTAATCACATTACACTTCCTGGCTGCGGGCTATCAAGGAAGTTGCTTCTATAGGCTTAAATCGCTTGAGGGTTATTGTTTAGCATTGTGCCTAATCAGCACAACCTCAGGTTGAATGCAAGTCGAAGAAAATACTTATCACTGGTAATCATTTTTAATGCAAAGCAGCCAGCATGAAATACACAGATGTCTTTAATGTGCGCCTTGTGTGCTTACTGCCCATCGATCTCGAGGAGTCGCGCAGCCAACAAATATGTGGCTGTTGTCCCTCAGGCTGCTGCTGTAAATCCAGTATGGATCTGTTTTTAAGGGGCTTTGGGTGAACTGTGAGCTCTATCGGACCGGCAGGGCCTACTATAGCATCATTAGTGCAGCAGGGTAGTCTCCTACACACGCTAATTGGAGAAGAGATGCAACAGAAGGACTTAATGAAGAGGACATTTTTCATTTTTGATAAATGCTGGCATAGTACAACTGCTTTGTTATATCTCCTGCATACCACTGTCCTCTTGTTGTTGAGCAGATTTTTAAAACCGTACATGACTGAGTTATGAGCGGCTTATTGCAGGGAATTTCTTCTGATTTGCCACAAACTTTCCCTTGGACTCAAATATGAATTTATTCAGACTTTGACAGTCAAAGCTAGTCATATCTTCAATGATTTATGTCGTATTTCTGACCAAATTTAATTACATTTTATATCCTAAAGGTCAACTGAACTGCAATATGACAAAATAGTTTGATCTTCTGCATCTTCTGTGTTATCGAGTTAAATCTGTTTGCTTTTGTGTGAATGTGCGTTTTAGAATATCTTTGAAAATGCATATTAAATCTGCAGAGCTGTAAATCTCGAGGCCACAGCAGTCACAAAGCTCAGCTGACCACACAGCTGTCCACAAAGTAAACACATCCAGCGTAGCTCACAGTACACGTTGAGATTTTATATAAAGAGAATCGTTTCTTCCAACTGCACCGCTGTACCAGGATCTCCCACCTGACTAATCCCACTTTTACCCTAATAACACACAACATTTTGTTGTTTGTTTGTTTTTTATTTCCCATGTTTAACTTTTTAAAATTAATTTTAATTTCATTTATGTAGCACTAAAGCACAGCAACAGTTGCCTCAAGGCACTTTATAAAGTAAGGCAAAGACCCTAGAATAAGAGAAAACTTTGACAATCAGCACAAGTCTTTGGTGGGAAGGACAGTGGGAAGTAAAAGCTCAGTTTTAACAGGAAGAAACCTCCACATGACCAGGCTCAGGCAGGGGCGGCCATCTACCCTGACTGGTTGGGGGTGAGGTAGAGACCCAGAGAAAAGAAAGTTTTAAGCCTAATCTTAAAAGTAGAGATAGTGTCTGTCTCCTGAATCCTAACTGGGAGCTGGTTCCACAGAGGAGGGGCCTGAATGCTGAAGGCTCTGCCTCCCATTCTACTTTTTAAACCACAAGTAAACCGGCAGTCAGAGTGAAGTGCTCTGTTGGGGTAAAATTAGACCATTTTTATCCTTAAGATAAGCTGGAGCTTGATTATTCAAGACGTTGTATGTGAGGAGCAGGATTTTAAATTCAATTCTGGATTTAACAGGGAGCCAATGAAGGGAAGCCAATATAGGAGAAATCTGCTCTCTCTTTCCAGTCCCTGTCAGGACTCTTGCTGCAGCATTTTGGATTAACTGAAGGCTTTTCAGGGAGTTTCTAGGACATCCTGATAATAATGAATTACAGTAGTCCAGCCTAGAAGTAATAAATGCATGAACTAGTTTTTCAGCGTCACTCTGAGACAGGATGTTTCTAATTTTAGAGAGATTGCACAAATGACAGACCGGAGAGCAAGGTAATACCATCTGGTTGGAAACCACGTTTCTAACATTTTTATCCCGAGAGAGACAAACCCACTTTGATACCTTTATAAATAAGTTTACCTGTATTATAAACAAATCCTCAATGGTTCTTCTAATTATGTTTGCATTATTCTTTGAAATGTTTTCTGTGCTCTTTTTATTACTACACCACTTTAAATCCGTTTCTCAGAACTCATTGTATAATTCTCACTAGTATAAAACTGAACTGGTAGTACAGAAACAAGACATTTTTGTTCCAAGAAAAAATTCAGATCTCTTTACCTGAACCTCAAGTGCAGGTTCGTGTGAATATTTCATGCCTTGGCTTCGCAGAGCTCTGGTTTAAAGAGTGTGGTACAAAACTTTAGAAAGGACTTTTCTCACAGGTGCGACAGGAAACAGCAGCTGTTATGCTGTGTTATCTAAGACACTGTGAGATGCAGCATTCAGAATTGCTCCTTTTTTGTCCTTGTGCAGAGAAAAACTAATTTGGCCTCAGTCCCCGACTCATAAACACGGCACTAGTGGTGAGAACTCGATTATGACAACACATTAGCACTATAGGGGCAGTGCCCAAAACTCATTATATTCAATTAAGCATTGATCAGCAGATGAAAGTGTGGTGAAGGGCGTGTTAGAAGACAGATATTTGTCATAGAATGAATATTTCTGATGACGAGGCTCACCGTCTCTCCATAAAGTTAATTCTTACACACACACACACACACACGCACACACACACACACACACACACACACACATTCTGAAATATTCTCTAAGATCTAATTAGACCCAAAACTTTTATGTAAAAGTGAACTTCTAACATAACTTGTATAACTCTCTAACAATATTAGAAATACAGTTTCTGGTTAATTATCCTGCTATTTTGGACTCCTCAGAGATTAAATATACTTATATAATAAGAGTTGTGTTTTTTTCCCATTTAAATTTTTATAGCTTCAAGGGTAAGAAAAAGACTTCTTCAGCAATTCTTCAGAGAAACAAGCCAGTATATAAAAATCTTTAAGTAATCATTTTTAAATGATCTGTCTTTATTGTTTGTATGATTATACCAGCCCCACGTGGTGCAGTAAATAGGACCATGAAAGAAAAGGAGAAAAAAAAGCTTTTATCAAGTTTATGGTAATAAGTTTAGTGAAGTGGTGAAATTGTTGAAATCCAGACAAATGACTTAAATGGATTAGGAATATTGCGATGTCTCTATTCTGTAAAGTCTCTCTCCTGGAGACTGAGCGATTGCAACAGAATAAACTTTCACTTTAATTTTTAATGAAGAAAATATGGATTCCACAGTCTAATAGAACGACACTGCCACTTTTAGATTGATCACTTTCTTCTCAAAACTGCTGTATGTCTGGCACGATAAGGGCTCAATCGTGCTCCTAAGCAGGAAGAGGATGATGTTCTTGTTTTGCAAGGCAGGCGTAGCTTAGATGATGGAACGACTGAATTCTCACCTGTCAAAAGAGGCAAAACCAGCAAAGAGGGAGAGTGATAGAAACCGAATGCCAGCCTGTATAAACCTCAGAATGGCGTTCACTCCATCGAGAGAGCTCTGTGAACTTCCAAAAACAACACTGAGTTGGCATCGTTTCCAGGACAAACGCGGCCACTTGTGATTACGCTAAGCACTCCACACTCGGTGACAGAGGCAGTGGTACACTTAGGGAGACAATGCACTAAATTATACTCGAGGACTTTAAAACAGCGTGTTGAATATATTCACTACAGACACCTACAAATCATCATAATGTACCATTAATTTGATAATGAAGAGGGGGAGCAATGGAGGCGTTAGGCATAGTCAGACATCAGCTGTTTGTTATGGAAGTCATTTTTGCAGAGCTAATAATGACATGTAGCCACGTTCATCCCGGGTCCTGCTCTTCTATTGGATGCTCCCAGGCAATCCATCCTACAAACAGGGTGTCAGGTCCTGTTTAGCTTTGCATTTTTTAAATCTATCTAAATTGCTTTTTTATGAAGCATAAAGGTACGTTAACCCTATGAGTCTGTATGTGACACCAAGGTGCCCTATACAGGCATCCAGTCACCCTGGCACCCCAGTAGAGGGGTCCTGTTTAGCCTCAACATTAAAGTGCTGCTATTAGCTCATCTGACAACTCAACAATGCAAAATTCTAATCAATGAGAGCATCAGACATCACGGTCTCATCATGGTGCGTCACAGCACCACTTGTGCTTAATTTGGAAACACAAACACCCGGGGAATAAAAAACAAGCCACTGAATCACATGTTGCATGTTTATGTGAATATCAGCTGAGGTGGAAAATATCATCATTTATGGACATTTATGCTATTCGCTGGTTATTATCAAACCTGCGATGGAGAGAAGAATCTGGGTGGATTCAGAGAAATGTACATCAAAAATTCAAGATAGCTGCAGCAGTAATCAGCAGAAAAAGCCTCACTATAGCCAGTCTGCAACAATACGGACAGATATATGGTTAGAATGAGAGCGTCTATGTCAGCATGCATCTTATACAAGTCAGTCAATAAGATGACGGACCAGTATTATTAGTATCTTTGTGCAACTGCTCTTATATCTCCGTGCTCACTCACAGCCTTTAGAGATGCACTGAGATCTTATTCCAACTCTTCAAATCGGCTTTATGCTGAATCAAAACCCACCGGTGTGACTTAAATGAGATCTACTCTGCTGGAGCAACAAGCCTATCATCTATGACATCCAGGAGATAAGAGCATGCAAAATCTCCGTATAGAGATCAGTGTTCCCTGTGTGGACAGAGTCGGTGGCGAGAGCCGACTGCCTTTATTGTTGTTTTCCATGCGGGGAACCTCACGGGGAACCTCGCGGGGTCAGACGTAATTCTCCAGCGCAGCGTGAATGGAGATGAATCACTGCTATGGCAGGAAGCTTAAAGCAGATGGCACCTTTTCAGCTCTATGCTCTCTCCAGGAGTTTCAGTTCCTCCAACCTGTTGTCGGAGAAGAGCCCGGTGTAGAATCCGTGATGTATTTATGCGCTTCACATGCTGCACGCCTTTTGTTGTTCTGCTTGCTCAGCTTTTTCTGTACCTGTGAAAAAGTTCACATGCCCTTTGAAAGGATCTAAGCTGACTTCTCGTTTGCTGCTCTGCTTTTCTGCACTGAAATAATTTGCTGTCATTTTCGACTCACGAAGTCTCCTTGCAGCTTATTCTGTAAAAGTCATTCCTCGTTCATCACGCCTCTGCTGCTCCTACAACAGCCACGAATGCCTGCAATTCTTAGTGATTGCTCCCTTTTACATTTTAAAATAATGCCTTGACAGAGACACAGGTGCACAGATAGCAGTCTAACTCATATATTTGCAAGGGAGCAATCAGGCCGTGGGCGCCTTTGGCTGCGACTTCACACACGTTTGGCAGCCGACGCTCACTCAGTGACATAATGACTTGTTTTCCAAGAGCATCCAGTCTGATTTCTGCCTGCATGTCCAGCTGTGGACTGTAGATCCAAAATTGTCTAAATGAAAGGCCATTAACATGTGTCACACGCAATTATGTTTAGCATCCGTGTCTCTAATTGCATTCTGCCCAGCAACACATTGCCCGGAGATGTTTCCCTTCATTTTTTAGACCGCCCAGCTTGCGAATCACTGCTCTTTGCACAGTTGCGCTGACGATAGCTTCCGACAGAAGACGGGGAACAAAACACCAGGGGTGTAAACTGTCCACTGATGGTCTCAGGGTCAAGACCCACAAAAAATAATGCAAGAATAAATACTGCGCTCGATGTGTGGGGAAAAAAAGCTATTTTCAGTAATGAATGCAGCATGTAAAACACATATTAAAATCTACACCATGTTTGAACTAAAAAGGCACCAATTAATTATGTCTCTATATTACTAATTTACAACAGAAAGGACACTGAGACTTTGAAGCAGTTGTTAACCTGTTATTCAGGTCCAGACAGACATGTTGTAAGAACTACTGAATAGATTTATTTATCAATACATAATCTCTGAGCTGTTTATGGAGTTCTAATCACTTCAGTGATTCACAGATTTCTGTAGTTTTAATGAAAAACCTCAACATCTACTGACCGAGCTGCCAGCTTCTATGAATGATTTGATACAAGCAAAAAGAAAATCCCCATCATCCCAAAACGTTTGGACTTGGAAACACTGCATCAGCTTATGCTACAGCCACACTAAGGAAGAGAGTGGCTGTTGTCATGGCACCTGCATCTTTTTTTGTGGATTAGGATTTCTTTTGGTTTTGAGAAGCAATCTATGGTCGAGCTGAGTTTTAGTTATCTGTGCCTTTAGTTCTTTGACTTTAGGTTTGTTGTTAGTCGCCTTATGTGCTACCATAAAACAAATCCACTCACCAAAGCCTGTTTAAACTGAGTCCTTTGACCAGGTTACATGGAGGCAGATGGTACAAGAGTGTTTACAAATGGCAGTACCGGGGCATGTACCCATCTAACAGTGAACATCGTTAAAGCAGGCCAAAGTTCATGGCACAGCATCCCTTATGGACTCCTGAGCACACATGGCATGAATGAGTCATTAATGATGTTATGTAGCACTGAGCTGCTGACCAGCTCCACAAGGATGCCAGAGCTCCGTGGCTCCATGGTATACTCACAAGCTTTCAGTACAATGCATAACTTTTCAAAAATCACACTTCGGATTGCCTCTACATTTGTTAATTCATAAAAAAAACATTAGCGTTTTTTTAAATGGATTACTGTTGCATGCTTTTGGCCACAAATATAAAGCAGTGAGAGCAAAAGAAGTGCAAAAACCTATATTTTAAGTCTTGGCTCAACTGAGACAAGCACTGAAGTTCTATAAGCCTTGAAACCAGTGGAAACCTTTTTCTTATAGCTCAAAGCTTAAAGCAATCCACAGACATGTGGGAATTTCTGACCATGGGAACAATTGCTCTCACTCGCAGCACAATATATTTTCTCAGTTTCTGCTCTCTGAACTTAAAAATCTCAAAGCATCAAAGCACACAGAGCCGTTTGTTGTCGAGATTTCTTCAAAAGCTCCTCACCTTCTGAAGGCAAAGATGGTGCTGAGACTGTGCACAGAGACTTTTTTTTTTTATTATTATATATGACTGCTGTTTTCAAGCTACTCACCATCTATTAAGGGTCTGACATCGTTTTTAGGCTGGTGTCTGGGGCAGCTGGTCACTTAAGGAGCAACTGTAAAACTGGCTCTGATAATATTACATGAGTGTGTCCAGTGAGCAGACAGATTCCCTGAAGGACAGTGAGGTTCAAAGCCACGCGGACCTTTGGAGAGTCTCGGCTTTGGCTTTAACGCTCTCTAGAGCAGCTACATGAATCCTTAATATACAGCTGAGAAATATCGTCTAGTTTCCATAGAAACTTTTCAAGCCTTTCCTGCTCTTGCAGTATTATCAGCACCCTTTTACTGGTTTCCTGTGAAAATTTACAGCTCTCATGAAGACCTGGGAACTAAGTGGGAGTGAAACTTCGCCAACACAGCAGCTCCAAATAGCCCACACCGGATTCCCGAAGGCTCCCCTGCCATCTGCAACTCCACACACCCACCAGCAGCCAATACACTTGCTAACGGTGGTGGGGGTTAATTAATGGATCCCTTGCTCAGAAACAGCAACCGTATGCATTAATCATCTCATCTATATTTAATATTCAATCCTTTGCTAATCCTCGATGTAGTCCAACAGAATCAGGTTTTGTTTTTTAGCTAAAACTCGACCAGAATAGAAGAGTGAACCCTGAATAATAGTGATTACGTTCCTGCAGCCTTGTCAGTGAAGTCGGAGAAATGACCACATGGATACACAGATGTGTTTCGCTGCAGTGCTGCTGTGTTTAGCCAAGTTGGCAGCCAGCAAAGGCTCTCATTCCCCCTTTCCTGTCAGCACATCCTCCATCTTTCTCTCAGATTTTTTGGATGACCTGATGCAGGGACAGATGGATCAGGCCAGGCACCCTTGTTCCCTTCTGGGAGTCAGAACAACGAGCCAAATGCACTGCAAAGTTACTTTGAACTTGATTACAGCTCTTATTACAGGGTGCTTTGTCAGCTCACAAGCTGCTGACTCATTCATCAAGCCATATTGTCTGCTGCAAAAAGCGCTTCACCTACTGCTGCTTGATGAGTTAAATAGCTGTTAGTGGTGATGCACAATAGTTTTGGATTTTGCAATACATTTACTGTCACTGTAGTCCTCACTGCTGTTGGTGCTTTTTGGTTCCCTTCAGAGAGATGGCCTTTAAATCTGATAGTGTGGGCAGCACAAAACGCCACAGCTGGGTAACACAGACAAAAACACTCAGTGAGATGGGTGAGAGAAAATATTTTATGGTAAAATAAAGAATAAAAAAACAAGCTCCAGTGGGGATTAAATGCCCTAACTATCACACACCGTATTTAGAGTTGACCCAGTAATATGCAATGCATTAGTGGCATATCTTATAGCAAATTTATGGTACAGCAAATGTGTCTATTTTTATAGGCATTCATCCACACAGAGGGTTTTACCACCTGCACCAACATGCTTGTGTGCAGTCCTTGATAAAACAAAAAGCATATAGCTCAAGGTGGATGAGGCTGACTTGTAGGTTAAATGCTAACTAGTTAAAAAGTGGGACAGACCAATGATGGTCTGTGACACAGTCTGTACGACTTCCACAGAACCATGTTTTCTGTGACACAGGTCTAGAGACAGGCTGGCAATGGTATGGCAACCACTGGTCGCCATGGCAAACTTAAATCCTGTTTGCTGGTTGAGGGAGGTTACTTGCTGATTTTCAGTGAAACTGTCCGTGGTGTGCACTGAAAGCCTTTAACTGCTTTGGTCACTCAGAAATTGCTATGGTTGCTTTTCTGCAAACACTCACCAACTACTCGCTAAGCAGTTGTGAGACTGTGAAAAGTGTGCGGTAAGCGGTAAGACAGACTCCAGTGAGTAGCTGACTGACTGTTATCTAAGCCTGTGTGACTGATGCCTCGGCATCAGAGTCTGATGACTTTATTAATCTTTGAGGAAATTATGTGATAACAGGCTGCACAAACTGACAATATATCTACAACACAACAAATGTCACAATATTTATGGCACTGGGACTGTGTGTAAATTGTCAAGGTCTGCACAGACAGACTGTATGGAGTGGAAAGTAGTGGACCCAAATACAGATGAACCAAACGTGGAAATGGAACTGGATTATAACAAAAGGCGTTCCTTTTATTGAGGCCGAAAAACAGAACATGAACCAAACACAAAAAAACAGATAAACAAGAAATGCAGACACAAAACCTAAACTGGGAAACCTAAATACACAAAAACCAGGAAAATTAGGAAATTCATGAACACCCGAGACATGGGAGGTTAGCAGTGGGTGATAAGCAGACAATCCGACAACAAACAGAGGAGGACAAAGGGCTTAAATACACAGCGGGATAACGAGGGAATGAGACACAGGAAGAGAGCACAGCTGGGAGTAATCACACACACACACAACGACAGCGGGAGGAAGCAAAACTCCAAACACTAACACAGGACATGAGACTGTCAAAGTAAAACAGGAAACAAGAGACAGGCACACTGAAACAAGGAGAAGCACAGACATGAAAACAGACCTTGACTAGACGTGACACAAGGAACACGGGGAGGCAGAGACAGACAAACCTAAAGACCAGGAACTATAAATAACATAAGCAGAAAACAACAGTGAGAATCCAAACCATGAAACACAACAAATCCAAGAATATAACTTAATCAAAAACCACAAAACACTGGGTCCCAGACGCAGTGACATAAATCACCTTCTGTCAAGCTTAGTCGAATACAATTGATACGACCCATATTTGATTATTTTTTATCTTTATTTTAATGCCATTAGTTTGGCCTCATTTTACAGTTTGCAGCCGAGCATATGAAAATAGATAGATGGTGAAAAGTCAGGCAAAACTGTGGTTCTCTTAAACAGAAAGCTACCAGGGACTTTAACCATTACTGTGACTTTGTCGTCTTTACTGACAAGAGTTTAGTGGATGATTTCAGCATAATTCACTCGAACTCCGGTGATACAAAAGAATAATAACCAGTTCTTGTTTCTATTCTTGTTGTTTACAGGTGCAATGAAACAGATGAGAATGACCAATTAGATTTTCATTTTGGAGCCAAGATGCCATCTTGTTTATAATCTGCCCACACTGAGCTCAATGCTAAATTACAGATTGAGCTCATACAGGTGCATTGGTTTTCATAGCTAAAGGTCACAGCTGCTTCACACCAGCCTGTATTTTTCTTGTCACATTATCACCTCAGTGCTTCTCATGGCAGCATTACCAGTGTTGTTCTGCTTCAGAGGCTGTGAACGTGAAAACCTCTGTGATGTGTGATTACTGAGCTTTGTCACCTCACAGATCGGTGCATGTTGAGCAAAGTAGAAAAGTATAATTGCACATGCACATTTTCTATATGCTATGCTCTTTATCATGCTGTAATTGCTGCCTTGGCATAAAGATATTTTGCCAGGGCGGAATAATAGCTCTCTGTAACTTTGCAGGACCGACTGGTAAGCGTTTATCTACACTGTTAAATATGCATGCCAGATAAATGTCATCATTGGGTTCTTTT
This sequence comes from Benitochromis conjunctus, assembly GCA_015052645.1. Classification (NCBI taxonomy): domain Eukaryota; kingdom Metazoa; phylum Chordata; class Actinopteri; order Cichliformes; family Cichlidae; genus Benitochromis; species Benitochromis conjunctus. Next base: position 15,879 of record VOQK01007796.1, on the reverse strand, counting down.
GGACGCAGCACAAACTTTAGCAAAGACCAAGAATGAAAATAAAAAACAACCTTCCTTCACACTCAACATTTCTAAGAAGCTTTTGAGAAAGTCTACGTCTGAGCCGTTAGGCATTCCTACATTTCCTCTGACTTGCTAATCCAACATATTTAATTGAAATGTAAAGTAATGTCAGCCATGACAATCCTCATTTTAAAGTACACCAGAAGTGATACAAAGAAGAACTGCATGCAAATAAAACAAGACTCTACGGCAATGTTAGCACAAGTAACTACAATTGAGTGCCAACAGTACACAAGAAAAAAAAGTTGACGCAGAGATCAGGTGAAACTGCCCCATAGGGACCAATTTCTTTTTACTTTTCATAAACATTAAATAATTATTTATTCTACAACACTTTAAGTCTCATATGGACTTCAAATATGGAAAATACTGCAAAATGAAGACTGAAGATATAAACATGGTAAATTTAGCCAATGAGAATCTTCCAATCTAATTCGAAGAAGGGTAAGAAAAAGGCCAAATACTCTCTTCATGGCTTTGTCTCTTATATGAAGATGTAGAATTCTTATCCTGTGTAGAATTATATAGAAGATGTGACTTTGGTGGTCAAACAGAGCTTCAAATATGTTATTGTTTGGAATTAGTTTGATGTCTTCCATTGAATCATATTGGAATTGTCACTGACAGTAACTGGATATAACCCAGCACCAAAGTGTTCATTAGAAGTCGCTAATGTTTACCACGCTATACCAGTTTTCTTGTGTTAGACTTATTTCCAGATATAAAATAAGTGAGACTTAAGTATTTCATATTAATCAAATGTTTACCAAATGAAATTCTGGCCTAATGGTGACACCGTATGTGTGGCTGTCAGACTGTGAGTGGGCCACAGAGCCCTGATTAAATATGTCTTTTGTTGGGCAAATGCACAGTTTGTTGCTCCTATCCTGCTAACACAAATTCAACTTGGTTCATTTTTGTTAAAAGAAAATATCCAAAGTAGAAAAAAAGTTAGAGTCACTGTGCTAGATGAGTAATGAGTGCATCATTAGTTTGTTATTTCAGTCGGGGAACATTAATACCAGCACCAAGTTTCATTAAAGTAAAACTATATTTCATGGAGATACTTTACACAGACATCAACATCGTGCTAACGCTTCACAATAAGTCATTAAGATCAAATAAACTAAATGCCTGAGCGCATTTAAGTCACTCATATTCAACTAATTATTGTTACATAAAATGGATTTTTAGGCACAGTGTTAGTAACACTCTAGGCTGAAATAAAGCTTCTGGCACCAAGAGATAATCTATAACAAGGCTGGATATTGATAGTGACAAAATCCCCAGCATCTCAGTCTCACCAGCAGCATCTAATAAGTTCATTTATGAGTTTTTTTACTGCAGGAAGGTGTTACCGGTGGTTTGGATCTCCTTGTTAATCTTTCTTGTCAAAGGAAAAACATTAAGAGGATTTAGGGATTATATCCACTACACGTGGTGAAGCTAGTCCTTTACATTGGGACAAATGTATCACATTTCATCATAATTGCATGAAAATTCAATGCACCACATACGAGACTGTATCTGAAGAAAACGCCATTAAGTCACTCCCTCAGGATTTCCTCATGGAGAGTGGAGTGGCTGATAGGAATGTGCTCTTATATGTCCTTTGGTTCATACATGGTGCAAAAGTATAGCCTTTAAGAGTTCGTTAAGCACCATCTCCCCACAACACCTTATATTCATACATGTGCTGCAATGCTTTTGCTTTGAAAGACGCCTAAAAGTCTCCTTCAACAGAATATGTGTTTGTAATCACATTTCCCTTTG
>VOQK01007792.1:19747-31344 GCA_015052645.1 Benitochromis conjunctus | reverse complement strand
ATCTTCCTATGCTCTCATTTTTTTTTCTCCCCCCCCAACCCCCCCCCAACCAGTTGTGGTATCTTTAGCGCTTTCTCTCTCTGATATTGTGGGCTCTTTACTTTGCAATATGAAGTGCCTTGAGTTAAACATTTTTGAATTGGCGCTGTTTTGAACTGAAAAGCTGAAAAGTTCCCTTTAAGCAGTGAAAACATCTTCAGGCCCCCCACTGTTAAAAACTGTCTCGTGCTTCATCAGCCAACTGGAACGGTGCCTTCAAACGCACAACCATAACCATGGCAGATTCTTCTCTGTCATGGCAACTCTGTTTCTTTTCACACCTGTTAGTTCAGGTGATCACGAGACCATCACAATCTGCAAACTCTTACTCCACAGTCCGAGCTGAAGAACCGCGTCCAGCAGGTCACCATGAAGGGTAAGTGCTGCTGGTTTTAACGCTCACGCAGAAAGTAATCAAATGTTCAGCTTTAACTAATGTGATCGGTCTGCATCCACACAGGTGCAGCTGGTGGTGTTTTGTTGCTGGCTGTCGTCCACCTGAGCCGTCCTTGTATCAAAGAGGGAACGATCATGATCTGCTTCAACATCCCATCATGTAAGGAATTTTGTTTCCTGCACCTTTAATGGTGACCTTTAAAATAGACTTAGACAGCAACATTTTATAGACCAGAAATAAAGTCAATTAACTTCATACCAAGAATAAAAATGTATTTCTTCTTCATTTAATTCAATATGATATAATTTTTTTTTCATGTAGCTTAGGCTCCAGAGTGGATTTATACATTTCAGTCTTTATAATCTTTAAATTTTGGTTCCACTGTCACTTTTATAATGCAGAAACAATGAGCTCACAAACGTAAGTACTGAAAAATAAAGTACTGAAATGGACTTAAAGTTGCCTTTTCCGACAAGATGTTTCACCTCTCATCTAATAGGCTTCTTCAGCTTTAAAACAACAAGCAGAGAGTACGTGATATTTAACCCTTAGTAGTAGGGTCAGGTGTCTTGGAGGTCCCGAGGGTTGTTGACCAATCGTGTGAGCTGTCACATGAGCCAAGGGGACGGCCCCCACTAAGGGTTAAATACCCGAGACTCTCCGCCTGTGGTTTTAAAAGCGAAGGAGCATTTTGGCTGACCCACACAGATATAGATTTAGTCATTTAGACATTCTTATGTGAATAAACAGATGAACCAAAACCTGCTCACGCTGGCTAAAAAAAAAAAAAGTCTGATCAAATGATTCAAAACTAAAACCGCGGATATTTCCTTTATATTTTATAGCTTTACAAGTAAAAATAGCATTTCACATAAAAAAAGAAAATGACTAAAACTCTAAACTGTACTTTTCAGAATTATTTATTTCCATTAATCAAAGTTTTCACAATTATATATATATATTTTTTAAGTTCTTCAGAGGATTCGGGTGATTTCAGTGTCTTTTGTGCCTTTATATAATCATAGTCATTAGGACAAGTCTGACATCAAGTCTGCCACGCTGTAAAAATTGATCAAGAAGTTTTATTTTCTGTTATTACCTGATTTTACTACAATTTAATAACAATTTAATGCTCAGTATGATCAAACCGTAGTTAATAATACCTGCTGACTTACACATTTGTCAACCACTAGGGGGAAGCAAAGGCAACAAAATTGTCTCTTAAGAGGCTTGCGTATCTGCAGGATGTTCAATTTTATAGTTTCACTTCCTTTGAGCTCATTTGTTGGTTCAGATTTATTTAGCAAAAGGATGCAAACGTAAGTATGTGCAACTGAGTTCGCGTTTGACTCCTCTAAAAACAGTTCTGTCCACTTAGACTTTGAACCTGGGTCCTCATCTCTGTTGATGGTCCTGAATGACGTCGGAGAGATCAACTCCACGGTGCTGCAGAGTGAGAACCTCGCTTCTGTCACCAGGCTCACGATCAACAATGCAGGTGTCACGAGAATCTCTGAAAAAGCCTTCAGCTCATTTACCAATCTTAAGTATCTCAGCTTAGAGCTAAACAATCTGTCACAGATTCATTCACACTGGTTTAAAGAGCCTGCCGGCCTGAGTGACATCATCCTTACAGGAAATCGCATTGAAGTCTTGAGTGAGTCCACGCTTGGACAATTTACTAACCTCACAAGCCTCAGGCTGAATGAAAACATGCTCAGGAATATTGAGCAGAATAGCTTTAGTTCCCAGGCCGTCTTGGCTGAGTTAGACTTGTCTAAGAACAAGCTGACTTGGGTCTCACCACAAGCCTTCAGATCTCTGACCGCCACCAAGATCAGATTAGGCGGGAACCCCTGGGACTGTTCGTGTGAAGCTGAAGACTTTGTCGCCTTTGTGAAAGGTTTGAGAAAAGTGAGATGAACTACATTATTAATGTGGCTTTATAAAAAAAACTATAAATCTAAAGCTGCTTCTCCCCTCAGCTCTACAGAGCAGATCTCAGCTGGAAAACGAGATGGACGTGACCTGTGAGAGTCCTCCATCGCTGAGGGGTCGACTGATGTGGAATGTATCGGTATGCGCGACATCGCCATCAATAACACCGTCAGTGGGCCCTTCATCCACTGGTACAGCTGCTTCTTCTTGGCTATTTTTGTTTTTTTATTATTGAAGTCTATAAGTCCAAAAGTATGATTTGTTTAATTAAATAACTGCCACGTAGTATCTACATTTTTATCTGCAGTAAAAGTGGTGACAACCTCTCCACTGCCAACATCAAAGACAGGAACCTCTGTCAAACCCAAACCCACTGATGCAGCCGCAATAAGCTCTTCTCACACTGGTACGTGAAGTTTTTTCTTTTCCCAGTTCCCGTTAGATATTTAAAATGTTTTGCATTTTACATTTGTGCCTACTTGTGTTCTCTCCAGTGACAGTCCCATCATTAGAAACCTCTCTCCATGCTAAGCCCACTTATGCACATACACCTGGCCATGCATCCACTGGTACATGTGCTGCTTTTTTCTCATAAAAATAAAAAATTCTGACAGAAATATTTTCACCCCTTTTTTAAAAAGAACTAGCAATGCTTCTCTCTGTTTTTCCTACAGTAAATGTGGAAACTCCTTCATCACGACCAGCATCAAACTCAGACACTTCTGTCGCACACAAACCCACCAATGTAGCCACGATGAGCTCTTCCCACACCAGTACATGTGGTTGAAAGTGGTTTTGAAATTCTTTACATTTCAAATTGTGCATACTAGTAACTGGCACTTAGTGTTTCTATTTTTGCCTGCAGCAAAAGTGGTAATGCCCACTCCATCACACCCAACATCTAACTCAGACACTTCTGTAACACACAAACCCACCGATGTACCCACAATCAGCTCTTCCCACACTGGTACATGTGGCTATTTATTTTCTGAAATTCTATTCATTTTAAATTGTGCCTCAGGTTTTTCTTTTTTTTTTTCATTTGTAACACTTGACACGAGTATTATCATATCTTTACTTAAATAACCAACACTTAGTGTTTGTATTTTTACCTGCAGTAAAAGTGGTGACGACCCCTCCATCACGTCCAACGTCAAACTCAGACATTTCTTTTAAACCCACATCCACCGGTACATCCACAATAAGCTCTTCTCACACTGGTACATGAAGTTTTCTCTTTTCGTACTTTCTGTTAGATGTTTGAAATTCTTACGTTTTAAATTTGTGCATACGTTTGTTCTCTGTAGTTACAGTTCCATCATTAGAAACCTCTCTCCACCCTAAGCCCACTTATGCACATACACCTGGCCCTGCATCCACTGGTACAAGTGCTGCTTTTTTTTAATTGATATTCAAAATTCTGACAGAAATATTTTCACCCCTTTTAAAAAAAAAATAGCAATGCTTGTCTCTGTTTTTCCTACAGTAAAAGTGGAAACTCCTTCATCACGACCAACATCAGACTCACACAAACCCAATGATGTACCCACAATAAGCTCTTCATACACCAGTACATGTGGCTGATATATTTTTTGAAATTCTTTACATTTCAGATTGTGCATACTAGTAACTGGCACTTAGTATTTCTATTTTTACCTGCAGTAAAAGTGGTGACAAGCCCTCCATCACGCCCGACATCAAACTCAGACACTTCTTTCATAGCCTCATCCACTGATGCATCAACAATAAGCTCTTCTCAAACTGGTACATTAAGTTTTTTTTTGCCCAGTTTCTATTAGAAGTTTGAAATTCTCTACATTTTTAATTTGTGCGTATTTATGTCCCGGCTGTTCTCTCTAGTGACAGTTTCATCATTAGAGACCTCTGTCCATCCTAAGCCTATCTATGTACACACACCTGGCCCTGCATCCACTGGTACATGCGCTTCTCTTTGTTTCATTGAAATTCACCATTATGACTGGAATACTCTTATCTCTTTAAAACATTAGCAATCAGTGTCTCTGTTTTTCCTGCAGTAAAAGTGGAAACTCCTTCACCACCAACATCAAAGACAGAAACTTCTTTCAAAACCAAACCCACAAGCTCTTCTCATACTGGTACATGTGCCTTTTTCTTTCTTTTGTTTCTATTTCAATTATTTAAACTTGAAAATACCCCCGCACCCACACACACTTTGTTGTCTCCACCAGAGATCCTAGATCCTAAACTCATACAGATCATACTGCTCACTGACCACGTTATTAGGGGCACCTGCTCAACTGCTTATTGACAGAAATATCTAGTCAGCCAATCACATGGCAGCAAATCAATGCATTCATGCGTGCAGACATCGACTAGTTGTTTGTGTCAGAGTATCTCTGAATACATCAAATCTTGAAGCAGAAAAGGACATCAGGTGCTTTCTCGTGTCAGCTAAGAACAGTGAACTGATGCTACAATTCTGCTCTCCAAAACTGGACAACAGAAGATTGGGAAAATTTTGCCTGGTCTGATAAATCTTGATTTCTGCTGCAACATTTGGATGATAGGGTCAGAGTTTGGTGTAAACTTAATACCAACTGACATCCCTTAATGTACCATCTTCTGATGGCTCCTCCTACCAGGATGACACGTCATGTCACAAGGCTCAAATCATCTCCGACTGGCTTCTTGAACATGTCAACTTAAACGGCCTCCACAGTCATCAGGTCTTGTCATCATCGCAATATGATGAGCAATGTTTCCAGCACCTCATTGAATCTTTGTGATGAAGAATTAAGACAGTTTGGAAGGCAAAGAGGTCTCTAACGTTGGCATCATCAAATCCGTGACACAGAATAGCTCACACTGATTACAAATATTATTTAATTCCTCTTTAAATTGCAAATGAAAACAATGCATTTGAAATAAAATGCATGGAGAAGGCAACATCATGTATTTTCTCATGTATGCTTCCTAAGGTTATATTTGTTTATATCATAAAAAATGGAAGAATATCCAATTTCATTTGATAATAAAGTTAATACAAGATGTAAACGCTGGAGTCTGCTCCATACAAATTGTAAAACAGATATTTTAAAAACATTGTTCTTGTCACTTTTTATTCTTGTCACACTCACCATGCTCCGTCTCGGACCCTAACCTGCTGACAAAGTCTTCTCATGTTCCTGCACAGTCGCTTAGACATGTTTGACAGAATCTACTGTAACCGCACTGGGAGAATTGGCACACGCCCTCAGTATGAGTCATCCTAAAACTGTGGATGTTAGTGACCTGCAGATGGCGCCAGCGTAACATGATTAATCTGACCATAACTCAGCAGCCCTGTATTTGACTGTTAAAACATTTTGCACAGTTACTGCTTTTAAGAAGCGAAAACATTCTGCATTTTACAAGATTGTGGACTCTCTAGTTTGTTTCTTATTCTCCTCAGGATCTTATGAGACGTCACCTCTGACAAGGACAGAAACCTCAGCCCACGTTGGACTAACAAACTCATTCACAACAGCTTCTGAACCTGCAAGAGTGACAGGTGCATCGCATTCTTCTCAACATCTGTTTGACATCTGAATTCTGAAATACTAATGAAATCTGTGCTGTTTTTTTTTTTTGGTCAGTTCCATCACAACCACCGTCAGATACTAACATTGTCCGTGCACTCATCGCTGTGATCGGTATGTTTCTACTGAATATTTCTGTGTGATTGAATTGAAAATACATACATAGCTAAAATAGTCTTTCTGTTTACCTGGCCTTCTCTACAGTGGTCCTCTGTGTGCTGCTGTTTGTGGCGTATTTCCTGGCTGTGCGACGCCGAAGGAAACGCAACAAAAAAAGTGTGACACCTGGGCATCTAAGAGAAGACAAAAAACAGCTGGAAGAAGAAAGCAGATCAAGTCATGAGTCTCTAAGATCTGAGAATATAGATGCAGAGATGGCTCGGATAACATCCTTCACTGGAATCAGAGCAAAGTCAGCAAATGCTGTAATCCTCACGTATCCTTTTTGTGCATCTGGGAACAATCCTGTGACTTTGCATACTGAGACAGAGGCTCAAACAAAAGTCACTGAAAACCCTGCTGAGGGAAAGCAGAAGCTGGTGTATGAAACTGAAGCCACAGGAGCAGCAGGAGGATTTCAGACAGAAAATCCCACAAACACCACAGACGTGATCGAGGAGAATGAAAAACCAGCCAATCCTGGTACAAATCTAGATAAAAACCCTGAATGTGTTCCTGCCAGCGCTGACATGGTACCTTATCTGAGCATCGGCACAGACCAGAACAAATCACTTCCCGCTGAAGAGTCTGCTGAAGGTCCTGGTCTAAGATCAAAGGGCAGCAAAATTATCAAGAGGATCTCCACCTGGCCCCCAGATGCAGCTCAGTGGCAGGAAAGATGCAAAAGAAAAGCGGAGGAGGAGGAGGAGGATGGTGATGACTTGACTGTTTGGACACAAAATGTAACAAAGAAGTTTTCAGATGAAATGAAGAAGACAGTAAATGATAGAGGCCATCCCTTCAGTTTTGATGGGGACAAAGAGAAAGATGAAACTATGAAAAATCAAATGGGAGTTCTCATGAACTTGAGACACTCGCAGTCCTTAAAACCAATTGAAGAGGAACACCTGAAGAAAGAGGGGATGGCAACGGGTGATACTACCACCGTGATACAGACGACGGTGGAAAACCGAAATGCCAATCAAGAAAATCTCCATGAAAATCGACATCAAACATCTGGAAAAAGCTCAGCACACAACAACATCAAGAGCAGCAAGGAGGACGATCAGAGAAAGGAATCGAAACGAGCTGTGCACAGCAGGCAGAGGGCAGAAAACAGGGCCTCCGGCTCGAAGGCTCCCTCTGGTGGTGCGTCACCTGACGATGAAACGCTGCTGTCTGGAAACGACTACGCCTTCATGAACCTGCTGCATGAAGTCGTTCAGAACAATGGCCGTTGGACCAGACAGAGGTGGAAGCAGACACATACCAACAAGCAACGGCGTTAGAAGAGAGCTGACGGAGGAGATCTCTTTCAGTTTTTAAAAATCATGGCTAATCAGTCACTCATCAAGTAAAATGAAATTCTCACTGGATTCTTACAGTAAGTGTAACTTTGCTTTATTGGCACAGGGCAGTCCAGCCTCTGCCTCTTAATGCGTTTGTATTAAATACGATGACTTGCTGAATTTTCAACCCATTTTTCACCAGCCTCAAAACCAGCATGTTTGATTGAAATATTCTCCTCCCTGTATTTTACTTACTCTCTTTATAAATACCCAACAGTACTCCTTTTACTCAAAGTGTTAGTAAATTTGGCCCTGCTCACTTGATTTATTACATTTCTGAGTTTATGGTTTCAAATTCTTGTTTCAACTTTAATTTAATACATCATCATCTTTGTCCAATAAATTATAGCATCATTTATAATATAATACAGAATAATAATTAGTTTTAGGGTGAAGCTAATTTTTTTTTTGCTTACACCAGCTGATTTGGCACAAAAAAAAGTGCTATAATGAATGTGTACAAATATGGAAATGTAAACAAAAGAGCGAAAGAAAAAAATATTACATTTTAGCTAGCAACATACTTTTTTAAGAAAAAAAAGACGTGTAAACAAAATAACAAAATTTTGTTTGGTAACCCTCAGCACACATCATAAAAGTTATTTAGCTCACACATATAATGTACCACCCACCTATATAGGTGGGGTTATATCCATATACTGCACAATATATGTCATTATCCCCGCATTCTTCACATAAATGAAATAAAACATCAGTTTTTTGTGTTTTGTTCATCCGCTCTGGCTGCATGCAGCATTTATTTGTTCATATTGTGAATGTGGAGAAGAACACTTCTCATAAGAAATAGTACAAAAATTGGACAATGACTCAAAAACAAAGTGGAGGGTAAACAGAATACATATAGTAGGCTTTTGTTAACACCGAGACAACATGCATGTTCCATTCATATAAATACAGTATCAAATAATGACTCCAGCTTGCAAGCAGTTGACTCGATTATGGGTTTCTCTAGACATCGGACTAAATGTCCCTGTAAATGTACAAAATGTCTTGTTTTTGGCAAGCCTGTATATCAAAACATGCTTTCTTATTTTTTTTTTTTGTGTTAACATGCCCCGTGTTGTATTGTAAGTGCGGACAGCAGGAGATGTGAAGTGAACTCTTTCTAGAGTGTTAGGATTTGTCACAAGTGAGGACCTAGGAAGATGTTACACGAGTATATCAGCACACTGATTTCATCCTCCATCGCAGTCACTCTCACGCTTTCACTCCCCACCTCCCCTGCCCTGTAAACTGACACTTCAGAGGGGCCAGTGAACAAAGATCAACGGTACATTTCAGCGGAACAAATATGTCTACGAGCATGAAAAAGCCTAAGCTATATTTCTCCAGAACAAACAAGGGAAAACAATGGCACGTCTCAATGAGAGAAAACACTGATTTCTCACATCATCACTGGATATTTTTTTTGACAAATGAAAAATTAAGCATTGAATTAAGTTTTGTAAACATTCACACCAAACCAACAGATGCATGATAATTTACTGCACATCTCGCTTGTTTTTGCTTCATGGGAACGGTTGAATACTGTCTGCCGTGTTCTGCAGATTCATATTAAAGGGGTGCTGTTTATGCTCTGCGCATTCCCGTAGAGCAGAGTGCAAAAATAGTTCAAGTCCAACAGTTTCACGTTTCGTCACACAAAATAACAAATTGGCAAACAATGAGTACATTAAGGTTTTATATACACTGAGCAAACCGAACGTAGCGCTGAAAGAAGAGAAATCAAGATTAAATATTGTTTCATACACAATGTGCCCGTACACTTCAGAAAGGAGCGCATTTTGTTTTTCAGCTCGTTCCAAAATAAATTTGGAAATACAGTAAATTTACAGGATAGAAACAGACTTGACTGTGCCTGTCGATATCTGTGCAAAACTATTCTGCTACCAGTCGCACTGCAACTCATCAACAGATATGATCATAAAAAAAACCAAAAAAAAAAACCAGCAACCAAATGAATTCAAGTTAAAAACACCGGAGCCTGGCTGCTGTTGATAATAATTACAGTTAACGATGATGCATCTGATAGTATTTAGCAAATGTTTCTGATGAGGATCTATATTTTCAAGTGACCGAGTGGAATCATTGAATTATATCTGCTGTTTGAAAGTGTAGCAGTTAGAGATATCACATCGTGAATGTTTCTCCAATTTTACCCACAAACAGATTCATTGATGTGGCACTGATAACGGAAATTTAAACATTTTATGATTTGATTTTAATGTAACTGGTAATTTTTTTCCATAATTGAGCATCTTATTTTGCTAGATAATTAGGTAATCTAAATACACTCTCTCTAAAGTAATCTTATAAATCACATATTGGATCTTTATGTATGCAATAATGTAAAAATTCAACGATTTTCACCATGAATTTTTCAAATGATGTAGATTCTGATGCTCGGTTTGAACAGCAGGTCGTCTCAAACAGGTATCCATTCCTAAATGCACTCTGTTCTCACCACGTGATTGGCTGATTAATTATTTTCATTACCAAGCAGCTGAACAGGTGTACCTAACAAAGTAACCATGATATGTACTGAGTGATGGAGACACTTGACAGTTAAAAATTAACTTGTTAAAAACAGTAGTGCTGGGAAAAGAAAATCTGATTCTATTCAATGATAAATAGCACTTAAATATAAAATTAAAAATGCAGCTTATAATGCTTCAGATAAATACAGAGTTATGATAAGTACAGCAGCAAAAAGTCTGTAGTGTTAACATTAACATACATTTTCCTTTTGCTGCTGCAGATGTTTGGGTCTGCAATAGCAAACACTGATGTCACAGATGTACAGAGCTAGTCAGTGGCAGGGCGGGGCGGGGGGAAGGGGATGCCATGTTTAACTAAACTGAATGCACAAAATGTGACCTGACACGAGATATAATTTATGTGCACATATTAAAAAACTAGTCCACAAACGTTTCTTAAATAATGAGCATGTGATAAGAGGGGTAGTGCTGCTCTAAAGGTTTTTTAGAGCCAGAGTTACTGTACTGATTGTGCAGTGTCAAGCTCACGATGTTCAGTTCAGCGACTAATTGTTGTTGTTGGAGCTGGTAGCTCTAAACCCTCTGAACCCTGTTCATTAAAAGCTGTAAATATGTTAATTTCATAGCTGAAGTTGGGCAATCCCGACAGACATGCAGGTCTATGGGGACTGACTCCCTGATGGACACGGCCTCAACTGGTTACTAACAAAACTGCACATTTTGGCACTTCTGCGCTTTTTTTATGAACATGAATTAATATTTTGTGCACCCACTACAGCAAAACGAGGCATAATCAACGTTTTTTCCCCCACCTGTACTGCTGCTGACAGGCTCCATACTAAAGAGATGCAGAATGGCACATAAGTTATAAATAATTCAACAATATTCACAAAGCAATAGCGTAAACGGAATGGCACATACAGTAGAGCAGACATGACTCTTACATTAGTGAAATAAATTAACAATAAATGTACTTTTTTAACAATGATCACAACAAAAGTCATTTCCAGGAACATAATGCTAACTTGGCCAATAAAAGTACCACGACAGTGTGTATATCCACAGAAAAAACAGTTGTGCTTGTAAGTAAATCAAAAAAACCTGTCCAATAAAGTTTGAAAATTTGAATTAAGGTAAAGAAATAAATAAAGAGAAGTGCACAGGTAGTGTAATTGTAGGGCAAATGCCTGAAAAGGAAGAAATTCAAAGCTTTTACCCTCGTCTTTAGAGAACATGATCGTTCTGATGTAAAGGAGGGTGTAGTTGCCCCAGGTTTCAGTTCTTTTGTAAATTCAGGTAAAAACAACCACAGACGAGGTCATTGTATGAGTTCAACCACACCGCTTAGTGAACGAAGTGATGATGAAGATATTCTGTTTAAGCCTCCTTTACTTCTTCGCAGAACATTGCTCTGCTCTCTCAGTCCTTTTGTTCGGAGGAGGAAGCCATTTTCATGGCCCGGTTCTCAGTTTCAGACTGTTTTCGTAGGGTTATGTGTGTTTGCGTGTGTTTGAATGGCAGGTGATGACGAGGCACTCTTCATGCATCTTTCTATAGCAGCTCGGTAGGGAAACGGGAGAGCTCTCATGGGTAAATTTTTAAGATGTTGATTTTTTTTTTTTTTTTTTGGTTCTCG
>VOQK01007791.1:7513-23279 GCA_015052645.1 Benitochromis conjunctus | reverse complement strand
AGTCATAAGTAAACAGAGTGGGTTTAGCACTAGTTTAACAAAGCTTGATCTCCTCGCTAACCGGTGTTAAAGATACTTGTTCTCTGCTAACATGAGCCACAGCGAGCCGCCTGAGGCCTGAGCGCATTACCTGTACATCAAATGCCTACCTGTGTCATCAATCAGAGCTTCTGGAGGGCAGACAGCTGTAAACGAACATCAGAAAATCACATTAGACTTACAACATAACAGAGAAACTCTAACACAGGCTGAACAGATGAAAGAAATATCTTAAATTTAGCACGGTGATACTCACGGGTGCAGCTGGATGTGTAATCGTGTGCTCTTTGCTATGAAGAACAAAGACACAGTGATTGTGATTAAAGTCGCTTTCTTTCCGAGCTCCACAGACTACCGTGACGTGGATGACTGAGAACCCACACACACATTTTCACAGTATATTCATCTCATCGTTTCCAGATTAAACCTCTCCTATGAACACACTGTTCACACCACATTGCACAACATAACTCAGACAATCTCTTTGCTCGCATGTTTGCATTTTTAAAACTGTTTATTTTATAACTCGATCAGTGTGTAACAAGGTATTTTAGAGTCATACCTTTATACTGCAAGTGGCTCTGAAGGTAACGTTGCCGATGCACTTGGAGGTGAGAAGTGTGCCAAAGCTACTGCTCATCACAGGCTGCAGGAACAGGCCCAGGTGGTGTGCAATCACAAAATCCTAAAGTCATTGAATTTAAATAAATCATTAAAAAGACAATATAACCACATTATATCAAAACAAGCCAGACTATCACACTGTAAGTAAGTGATAATAGAGAGATCAAACTGCTCTGGTTTATCACACTTACGGATGCATTGGACCACGTGAACATGCAGCGGGAAGCCTCGTTACGCATATCAGGGGACAGGTCTGAGATGTTGTACGTAGTCTGGTCACCAGCGTGAGTGACGGTGCACATCATGTCACGTGCACCGCAAAGTTGAAGAAACACCCCTGGGAACAAAATGCATTATCAGCACTCGATGCTCACATTTATAGACAGTGCATGGGACAATGAAGGTAAAGCTCATGCTGAGAGGTCAAGGGTCGTGCAGGTCAAAGTAGGTCACGGTCTCATTTTTCTGTGTCAGATGTTAAAGTTGTGTCCAACAGTTATGTTTTGGTTCAGTAGGAACCCATAAATGGATCAGGATGTGTCTGTTTCTGGTCACAACTTACTACAGCTGACTGTTTCCCAGACATGGGTGAAGCCTAATATTGGAAACTCAAGACACTTTCAGTATACTACTGCATAAATACTGGGTCCCCCGGGCCCCACGAGTTTGACGGCATTTTTGAGACTCAAAATGTGCTACAGCGAGGAAAGCTACCGTCTCCACCCCGCCTCCCCCGCCGTCCCGCTTCTCGGGAATTCCCTCAGCAATGCGGAAGTTTAAGCTCTCGTGATCGCAGGTACGTCATGTGTGATTGTGTGTGTGTTTGTAAAATACACACACATGCGCGCGCCGCACCTGTACTCCACGTTCGCACCCACAAAACCAAACCGATTCAACCAAACTACCCGCCGTCTGTGGCGAACACGAAACTGTTAATACTGCAAAAAAAATACAGAATACATGCAGAATACTACAGAAATAATTATTAATACTAGTACCGCCCTGAATTGCATAAATAAGAAAAACTAATACCGCAGGACTACAAATACTGCCGCTGCCGCAGCTTTAATACAAAGCGGTTAAAATCACAGTGAAGAATAATTAGAACTTATTCAAACTTCAGTGAATGTCCTTAAAGAAAGCCGATAGTGTTGCGTCACGCAACACTCAGTGATTCTGATTATTCGCTCCAAATCTTTGCCTCTCTGTCATGCAGCTTTCACGCTTTGTTTCCAAGCAACAAAGTAATAATAGTAACCATAGTAATTATCTTTATTAATAAGTTACTCACATAACAGCGCCACAGCAGGGAACATCTTTCCACGCGTTCTACCTCCACTTCTTCCATCAACATGCAGCCAGCACTTGAAAACTATCGTCATGCGCTCGCATTTTTACATCGTTGGAGGAGGTGCAGGAGGACTTTCAAAATAAAAGCATGTTGTAGGTTAGAAAGAAGAAGTTTAGACTTCCTGAAACCTAATAATGCTCTTAAAGTAATTTTTTTTTTCTATTTAACTTTCACTTTTTTCCAGGTGTAGTTTTTAATTCAGTGCAGGGGACTTGAGTGTGTGAGTGTGTGTAATATGAACTGAAAATAACAAACCATAAACTAAGATGTTATTTATCTATAATAATGCAATCATTTCCAAACCCTCTATAGTCCCATGCGTGGGAAATTTCGTCCTCTGCATTTAACCCATTGACTCAGTGAAGCAGTGGGCAGCTACCAATCCAGCGCCCGGGGAGCAGTGTGCAGAGGTGGTACCGTGCTCAAGGGTACCTCAGGGTAGCCGTTTGGCGGATTCAAACCCTCCGATCATGGGGCGACCACTCTACCTACTGGGCTATCCCTGCCAATACAGACCAGTTAGTGATACCACTGCTGAAAACGCAATGAGTGATGCATTCAGTTCAAACGGAGCAGCTGCTGCAAGATGGCTTGGTTATTAAGTAGGAGTAGTTTCAATTACCGAATGTGGTACACAAACACATGTACACACACGCACACACAGCTTCATGTTCATAGTTTATTGTGCTTTTATTGTGGAAAAAGCGGAAACACGACTTCTTATTTTTGCTGACTTGACAGATGAGCGGGAGTAAAGCCAAAGGAATTTCCCATCTGGACGATGAAATGAATGAATGTGCAGAGTAAAGGCATCTTATCAGCAGCTGCTATTATGAGCACTTTATAAACATACACAAGATTAAATTCTCCTGGAAAACAATTCATCATATTGAATCTGTGTTCCTTATTTGTATTTACAAAGGAGCACAATGCACGGTGGCATCACCGCGCACTTACATATATGAGATTAATGTCCTGGAAATTGTAGCTTGAAGGTGGAATAAAAGACCACACCGAGGTTGAGGATCACAAACTCAGTGTCAGCAATGTGCAGTTTGAGTCTTGGAAACGAAGGTGCTTTCACGTGAAATAGACATGAAATAGAGCGCTGCCTTGCCAACACTGTGTCAAGCTTCCCAGAAGTCTATGAGCAGAGATACAGAGATAAAAAATCCCCTTCATGGTTTCACTGCATTGTTAGACTGGCTCAGTGGCATGAGGGTTACCACAGTGCAGGTAACTTTTCTAGAAAGAGAGAAGGACTCACTCTGAATACAAGAAAAGTAAAGAAGGGGCACAAGCAGCTTTAGCTTCAGATGTAACTTTTAAATGTTTTCTGAACCATTGTTTGACTTTCATGCAGCTCCCTCCCACCAAACTGTCACTCATGAAGGCAGCCTGCCGTGGAAAACTCCACAGGATACACTCGTGTTCATGTTCCAGCATGAGAGGGAGACAAACGATATTAAAGCAGGTGGTTCTGCTGTTGTGGCAGTCGGGGTTGTGCGACATCACGTGACACAGGGAGTGCTCTGATTGTTGGGGGTTTCCCTGTATTATTGTACAGTACGCTGTATGATCTTTACCTTCCAATATTAAGGGCCTCGAGGCAGCTGTTGTTGTTATTTGGTGCTAAATAAATACAATAAAATTGAATTGAACTGAATTTTGCCTCTCGTCTGAAAAGCTTCTGTCCCTGAAAGATGTGGAAAAAAAAAGAAAGACAGACACTTCACCCACAACACACGATAAAGACAAAATCGTGTTTACAATCAGAAGATTTTATTGATTTTTTAACAAAAGGAAATCACACTGCAACACAAAGCTGATACAGCCGGGTTAAATATACATTTATCTATAAAGCAAACTAGCTTAAACGCACCCTCACTAATGAGGAGGCTCTGCTTACATTGCTTTCCAGAGGCCCAGAGAGGTCACACACACTGTAACTTTAGAAAACACCAGCAAATAGAAAAACGCTGCAAAGACGCACAAAACACAACGGAAGTGAGACAATAACGTGACGGAGCAGCTGCGCAAGTGACAAACGACGAGCAAACAGCTAATAGCACACATGTATCTGCAGTCTTACATCAGTTGTGTGATGATTATGTTTCTATTCTTTCTCTCAGATGCCGTGGATTTGATCTTTCAGGGCCACCGTAATTCTTACATTTCCTAATAAAAGCCCTTCATCAAACCACCTGCGTGCATAGTTTAAAAGCGAAGAAAAGCCACGTCTTCAGCTGCTCCCATTTACTGCCGGTTTATTTGACTCTCAGGTATCCAAGTGCATCTACGGATAAAGTGCTGCATCTTTGTTTTGTCAGGTTTGTATTGCAAACTGCTGCAGGCTCCTCGTTTCTAGTACCGGTACCTGCAGCAGACAAAGGTCAGTCTAAAGAGGCGCACAGTATTCACCACACAACATTGATTTTAAAGCTTAACTCACTGATTTTTTTTCTCATATAGACTGAAATCCTCTAATTATGGTACACTCTTACTCAGTAAGCCAGCAGTAGCAGAATAGCCTCAGTCTATTATTCTCAGTCCCATGTATGAGTTTCTGTAACTGCCTGACAAAACACAGAAAAGCAAAGATATATAACTGAAGCGTATCGCTAATAAAACTGCAGAGACAACCATGCAGAAAGTGTGAATCCAGCATGTGCAGAGGAACTTCTACACGCTGCTCTCTGGATTTCCCGCCTCCACATCAGCTGGTATTTGGACTGTCCTCTGGGATATAAGAGCAGGATCGACCATCCTGTGCACAGCCGTGTTTCTTCAGTGACAAGAGAGAAGTATTTAAAACACGTCAGGTAACTGTGATGCATTTATATGACAACATAATTAGAAGAATACCTTCTAGAGCGCACGAGGTGCACCATGAGGCCTGCCAGCAGCAGCACGGTCAGGGTAACCATGACAGCGATCACGAAAAGAGGCATTTCAGCCGAAGAGGACGCCCCTAGTCACAAATCACAAGAACTCAAGCATTTCCAGTTTACATCTGTGACGCTTGACTTTTGTTGTGTTTTCAGAATGAAACTGAAAGACAGCTGCCTGTGGTTTGGCAGCTGCAGCAGTTTTAGTAACAGAAGATACACGTTTTTGATCATTTCCAGTATCTTAATTCCTTTTGAACTTGATCTAGAAATCATGCATTATGCAGATTTAGACTTGTATCTCACCTTTTCCATCAAACAGACCCTTTGGGGGGCAGGTAGCTGTGAAAGAAAGAGAGGAAAATCATCAAACATGACACGACACGAGAAGCAGAAGAAAATATTGAGAATATTTCTCATGTGGCAGGAAGGTGACTCACTGCTGCAGTTGGCTGTGTAATCTCGAACTGTCCCCTGTGAAAAATAAACAGGCCATTAGATGTTGCCAGAAACATTCTCAGTTTATCGTTACATTTTTGGCTGTGATACTTCGGAGGCTATTTATCAGATTTCTACAGTAAACGAACCCCTGTGCCCTTATTGTTCGTCGAAAACACTTTGCCCACAGACTGTGCAAGTTTAGAAACTTTACCCTCACATATTAGATTTTTCTTCTTTTATGAGTGTCTTTTATGCTCTAAGGTACCTCTAAGATGACATGTCCTTCATAGACAATGTTTGAGAAGCAGCCTGAGGTGACGAGAGTGTCGCAGCCGCTACTTATCACCTGCTCCACGCGGCCCAGGTGGTTTGCGAGGACACGTTTCTGAAGTCAGAAAATAACAAGAAATAATAATAATAAAAATTTAAAAAAACAGTTCATCGCACAACAAAATCACATGGTCTTACTGATATATTTGAATAAAGCTGGCCCTTTACTGTATGATAACAGTGTTAACCACATCATGAAATGGGAAGCTGCTCTGGGTCGTCTTACTCACGTCTGCAGTGATCCAGGAGAACTCCAGCTTGGATCTGTTTGTATTCATGAAGGCAAGAAACTTCTGGATGTTGTATTTGGCTGTGCCACCACCGTAGGACACATTGCACATCAGTTCCTGTATGCTGGAGAGCTGCTGAACTCCACCTGTGGACAAAAATGTGCTCTTCTTGTTAAACCCGGGATATTTAATCTTTATATTTACAGCGTCTGTAAGTAACTGGCAAACACATTCAAGCTGATAAGACTTAAAACAGACATTATCCTGATCCGTGCATACAGCTGTACCAAACGTGGAAAATAAACCCACACTCTGCAGATTAGAGGTAAGATAAAGGTCAGATGTGGTGTTCTGGGTTTAACTGTAACTTCTGAAAAATGCTCTTATGTGACAGTCTTAGCGCACTCCCGCGTTCCCTTTTTCTTCTCCAATAACTGTTAAAGTTTCAGTCGGGGCAGCTTTGACACATTTTCACTTCCCTTGAAATGTAAGACAATCTCTGGACATGTCCCACATAAGGTCTGACAGCTGGTGATTAATAATCACAAGCTCAGATCTGAGTGTTTGGGCTCACAGTAATCAGTCACAGCAATGTCTGTCTTCTTTACACGCTGTCGCAGACGTCTCCTGAGCCTCTGGATCGATCATGGATCAGATAAACAGGCAGGAACGCCACCAACGCTCAAGATCAAACAGTGAGAGAAATGCTCATCTTTGCCCCTGACCTCTGTCATGACACATGCTTGGTCTGTTTTAAATAAGCTGCAACGTCACATTTATACCATACAGAACAACGAAGACAACAAAGTGAAGAAGCAAAGATCCAAAAACAAAGTCACAGCGAAGAGAAGGTGAGCTTTAAGTGCTGGCAGGAAAACTAAAGTGATCCCAAAAAAGCACAAATAAAAGGACAGATGGAAAATCATCAGGATGCTAGAAACACATTTTAAATGAGTGCAATGCAGCACACTCACTCAGCCCAGCTGAGCATTCACACTGAAAGCCTTTTCTTCTTTACTCACTCGAAAGCATTGCTGACGGTGTCTCACCACAGTCCTTTTGTCTTGAAACAGAATGCAGATTTCTTTTGAAAGCTTCCACACAGAGACAACAGCTTTAATTCATGGCAAAGCCACCCTCTTGCCCTTCTCTCCCCACCCACTTCCTCCAAATGTTTGGGGGAAGACCGAGGTGTTCTCCAGCCACAAGTTACACAGGCGGCCATCTGGAGACCAGTGAGAAAGGATACTGCAGGAAGTCAGGGTGCAAAAATCAGCAGCCAAAATAAAAGAAAGGAGAAAAAATAGGAAGAAAATTTTTCGGTAGCCTAAAAAATAAACAAGAAGCAGTGCTTCTTACTTCAAAGTCATGCTGCACCCTTTCAAAATGGACCAAACCACACCTCAAAGACCAAGAATTACTTTTCTTTTCTTTTCTTTTTTTAAGCCACAAATCAGCCACACTGACACAATCAAGAAGTCCTTTGGCACAAAACAATCCTAAACATGTTTATGCTACACATGCCATGCCAAAGCACACACTTTTGTGATTGGGTTGACTTTTGACCCAAACCAAAGGAAAGAGGAAACCAGAGAAACACACTCAGAGCCAAAGTTATGGGTTCAGATTTTAAACATAAACATTTTGCAATGTAATGTTGCAAAAAATAATGATAATAATAATAAAAAACCTGAAGTGTTTTATTGCAACACGTCAGGTTTCGAGGATTGTTTCAGTTGAAGCGTTGCAATAAAAAAAAGTGCACGAATATGAACAGAGTGACATGAAAAATCCCCTTCAACACGACCAGACAACACATCAGGGCAGCAAACTATCTCAGGCGTAACCAGGCCGCCACGACGCGGAGCACGCCGTTATTTAGCTTGACCTCACTTTCATTCTTTATTCTCTTTGTTCTTTTAATCACTCTCGTATCGACAACATGCTTTATTTTACATCTATCCATCTTGAGCTGTTTCAGTACATCGCTAATTTAAACCACACATTACAGCAGCTGTTAGATTGTTTTGGTTTGACTTCTTTGAAATCTGCAGGAAATCTCAAAATTCTTCCTCCTCTAAGTGATGCATGCATCACGGTCACGTAAGGTCACACGCGTGTGGCCCAGTTACCTCTGTGCGAGGATTACTGTATGTGTAACAACATTACTCATTAGGATGCTACGTCGACTTCTGCTTCGTCCCCATTGGCTGAAACTGGTCACGCCACATTCATGCTTGCTCTGTATACTAGTGCTGCTGTCTGACCCGCAGTAACCTCACAGAAAGCGAAACTCTGTGACATCACCGTGTTATGGAGCCGCATGTGTTTTGGGTCAAACAGTTTGTGTGTCTGTGGCTGAATATAAAATACTGCATATAAACAAATAACGTGTTTGGTGTTGCTGCAGGCTCATGTGCAGGAAACTCGCACCCGTGATTTTGCTTGCACTGAATTAGAAAAGCCCCTCTCTACTCTTCCTTCCTGTTACACACACGCACACACGCACACACACACACACACACTATGCTGTTGGGAGTTACACGGCCTCCTGCATGCTTTCTGGATTCCATCAGTACATTTTTAACTTTTACACCTTATGAGCAAAAAATGAAGCCAAGGAGAACATTTAAGGACTCCTGGGTAGCTTCAGCAAACAGCCCTCCACTCCCTCAGACCAAGACTCATAACTGACAGCAGGGCACAAACATGACAAATCATTTCCTGTTACATGGGTCACACCACCTGAGGTCAACAGCTTCAATTGGCTGAGAAATTATCACCAGACATAAAAAACCGCCCCTGGATGATGTAAGAAAAAAAGAAGAAGAAAAAAAATCCAGCATGAAGCTGCACGCAACAAAAACACAATGAGCTCACGAGCCTGAGCAGAAGCTTTTAATGACTGAAAAAGCAACAATAATGCGACAGATACAGCTGATACAGAAATAATAGCATAAAATATACATTTCATAAGGACAGAGTACATAGGACACACAATATTCATCTTTATAAGTTATATAATAATAAAAATACAAAATATATTTATATATAAACTTTCATATTATAAAAATATCAGCAGCATATAGATAGTAACTTATTTATATTCATCTTTATATTACTATATATTATCTATACTATGCGCTGTAATGCTACAGGACACAGAAAGTGCACGCCCTGGTGCTGCATTACGAGTCTCCGAGCTTCCACAGCTGGTATTACATTATATTATATTATATTATATTATATTATATTATATTATTATTATTATTATTACTGCTACCGGGTCCTCAAAGTGCACTCGCTGGTGCAGCAAAGAGTGTGAGAGCTTCCACAGCTCAGAGAACTTTTCACGTGACCGGCGAGTGGAATTAAAATCAGCGCCGCTGTAACAGGACACAGTTACAGTGACACAAATCAGTGAGCTGGGGTTCAGCTGCAGCAAATATAGTGCAAAACAGGAGGGAACTAATGCTTAAAATGCAAGGTCACACATGAGTTAGAGTTTAGCGCCTCAAGTCTTTAGCATCCAGTCACATAAGCACCACCACCGTGCTGTCGCTAACAAAGTAAGAACAAAGAGAAACTGGAAATGAGTGCAGAGGAAGCGTGGACTTACAGAAAGCATCCACTCGGAGGTGGAGGCCAAGCTTTTCATGCACGTGTCTACTTTAAAGGGAAAAAGTGGAACGATCATCGTTTCCAATCTGTCTTTTCTACACATCGTCTGCCTTTGGTTGATCTTTCATCCCGACGGTGTAGAATCCTCTCGTTTGCCCACAGCGGCATCTCCTGCCAATGACAACAGAGCAGTGCTTATAACACGTCACATGAGGACACAGCATGTCATTGTATAACTTATATAAGGGGAGAAGATTACCTGAGATTTTCATATTTGCAGCACAGGAAGATCATAGCGCATACCAGCACTATCACTATGACAATGCCAGCGATCCAGTGAAAAGGGATCCCTGAGATGGAAAACAGAAATACAATAATAAATATCAGTAGATGAGGCCAAATAAATTATTCAAAGCTAATAAAAACAGTCACTTACTCACATTATTATTACAACTCTTAAATAACCTGAATGGGACTTCAGCATGCAGCCCGGTGCTGATAAATGCTGTTATTTAATGATGATGTCATAAATAAATAGAGCGGGTGAAGCACTAATGTAACAAAGTTTGACCTCCTTGCTGTAAATGGTGTTAAAGTTACATGTTATCTAGTAACGAGGCCAATTTCCTGTATTTATTCATCACGTGTGAAAACACCCCGACGCTGCCAAACATGCCTGTGATTTAATCACGTTTCGTTTCAGTTTTGTCTCTGTTACATAAGTAATGACTTTATTTTCACCTCTGTCTTCTGGAGGGCAGACGGCTGCAAAAGAACACAAGAAAGTCACATTTTACTTCAAACGTGATGAAAAAACCCGACACAATGTGAGGAGTGGCGTCTGACGGGGCAGCTGTACTCACTGGTGCAGTTGGCCGTGTAGTCCACAAGTTTCCCCTACGCAAAATAAAAAGAGACAGTTGTTAGGATGAAGCGATGTCTGCATGTAAGCAAAAATGGTTTTAGTGCCGTTATCTTTAAGTAATTCTGACAGGAATATTTCCCAGCATATTTATTTAGTGATTAGCAGATTTCCAGAGTAAACTCAACCTCTCCTGAGCAAACAGCGCTCAGGATAACCCAGGCAAGCTTTTCCCCTCCAGTGTGCAATAAGGGTCTCTCGTATTTTGAGGGTTGTACCTTGGAGTTGATGTGTCCGTCACAGAAAATATTTTCGATGCAAGCTCGGGCAGTGAGAGAGTTGAAGGCGCAACTTATCACCATGTCATTATGGCGGACGTGGTTGGCGATGACATGTTTCTGAAGTCAGCAAATGAAAACAAATACAAATGATCAGCCTGTCACACAACAAAATCCCAAATAAATACAAATATATTTAAACTGAATGCTTTAAAGTTCATGATATATATAAGGGAATATATATACGAGCGCGGTCACTCACAGAGATGTTAAACCACGAGAACTCGAGCTTCTGAGCATCCTCGTCATAAGACACGTTCTGGAGGGCGTACGTAGTCCTGCCATCATCATGGGAGACAGTGCACTTCACTGCAGACCCGCTCAAAACTCCCACAAACTTACCTGGGAACACAACGATGGGGTTTCTTTATTATGACAAGTTATAGTGAGCTTTATAAATAAGGTGCAATCATTATTAAGCACGTTATTCTTGTACATATAAATGTCAGGGGTGGGGCAAAGAGCGTGCTCAGGTGAGACAGTTACTAATAACTGATTTATAACAAAGAAACGCTGTGCAGGGTGCGCGTTTTTGCACAGTCCAGTGTACTTTGAGAGCAGTTTAAATAAAGTTTGGAAGTTTATGTTTATGGTTATTGTTATGAAGCTGTTATTGTAGCTGATGACAAAGACGCAACCTTACGCCTTACTTACACAACCAACAATTAGCAGATTAATGTCATCCTGTGGAGGAAGTGACCCGTCTTTAAACCCGAGTGCATTAGTTTTAGTTTGCTTTTAGCTTTTGGGCGGTTTACAGTGTGTTAGTCGTGCATTCAGGTCTTTGTGAGTCCCGTCTTATGTGTTCGTGACGCGTGTTCACATTTGTAAACACTGTCTCAGAGTGGGAGGAGGGTCAGCTGATAAAAATACTGCACAGCAGTCGTAAAAAGAAGGTCACTTGTAGTAATGACTCTGAGTTTTTGGGGACACCTGCACACTGTGTAAAACTTTCTTTTAAATCACAGAGAAAGTAAAATAACACGATGTTGCAACAGGAAGGTGGCGCTCATGTCGAGGAAATGATGTAATGTCAGACATCTCGTGACTCGGGTGGGTGTTGGCTTTGTGTTGTCAAACAAGCTCGTACACACACACACACACACACACACACACACACACACACACACACACACACACACATCCACCACGTATGTGTGGATGTGTGTGTGTGTGTCTCTCTGTGTGTGTGTAAACCTTTAAACCAACCTGAGCCAAACTGTAAAAATCTGAACTAATCCAAACTTCCCTTAAAGAAAAACGGATAAAAACCAGTTTAGGACGCGCCGATGGATCCTGCCACAGACGACACGTGGAAATACCTTCAGTGCTTATTACGCAACAGGAAGCGTGTTGGCGTTACCTTCCCTGCGGTTGTTAGTAAATCAAGATCGGATCACTGCTTGACTAAATGTAAAGAAAGTTCAGACAGTGAACGCTGCGATAAGCTGACTGGATACCGAGTGACACAACCTCACCCTCGACGTGCTCCCACTCAGTACTTTCCCCTCCGTCACACAGAGCACACACACTTTGCTTCCAGCCAGCTTTTGTAAATATTCTTTAACACAATACTCACTCAGCAGCACCGCAGCGATCAGCTTCTTCCCTCCAGCCATCGTTCTCGTGACTAACCGCTCGACTTCCGGGTACCCACGTTTTCTTTGTTCACACACCGTCTTTACTCTAAAAGCTGCGCCCTTCAAAATGTTAACGCAAAACATTTTGCTGGCAGACTTAAAGAGAACGAGGATTGTTTGACAGCTCTCACTGGACGGACTGATACTCAGACCAGTAAGTACTGGTCAACGTGTGGACGCATGGACTGAGAGGGTCCCGTTACCTAATGTGATTAAGGGCTGTACAATCATGCCACCAATCATTACAACAGTTCAAAGAAACCATTAATTATCATGACCGTCATTCCCATGATGAGTGGATGTAAACTTTTGACCACAACAGTAGCTGTAACTGTCTCCACTACCATCACCAAAACACTCAATCAAAGATGGTCTTCCTTAGAGGTGCCACAGCACTCAGCCGCCGTTTTTTCCTTTAATTCGTCGCCCGTCATCGCGTTTATCCTAGTAAAGTCTTTAAATTTACGATATATTTCTAATTATTCAAAAAAATATGCGACTGCTGCTTGATTCAGATGTGCTGGACTGAGTTAAAGACGAGTTTTAAGCTTTGAAATGGGAGTTTGATTATTGATATCGCTGCTAAACCTGTTGAGCAATCACTCACACTGAGTCAGTAACAAGTAAATAAACAGTAAAAGTGCTACACATCTGCCTGCTTTATCATTCCTCCCCGTGCAATTCTAACATTTTTTACAGTTGTCAGTGTCTTTAATGTGTGCTTTTATTTTGAAAAACAAGGATTAAGAAAAAAAAAAAACAGAAAAAAAGTCATATAAATGAGCTGATGCAACCGGTGCGCAGTGTAGCAAAATCGTCCGCTCATGTGATGATGAAACGTGATGACTTAATCTCTCAGACTGTTTTATTTTGAAAGTATGTAAACAAATAAAAGCTTTTATCAGCAGCTGATGATAAACATCACGATCAGTTTCACTGCACGGCAACACATTGTGTTTAGTTATGTTTAATCTACAGTAATCTACATTAATCACACAGCTGCACAGTGCTGAGAGGGAGCAGGTGTGGATAATTAATTAAAACAAACAAAACTAATTAATTAATTTTACACTGTGTGTTTAAATAAGATAAATGTCATTAAAATATATAAAGCATTCAAAGTCAGCTTAATTAATTCACGAAATGGTGCTGTACTGTGAACACACCTACACGTTTTCAGCCATGTTTACTTCAATCATTACTGAATAAAGTGATGTTTTCAGGGAGGACGGTGTGAGGCTGAAATTTGGAAAGAGGTAAGCTGGCTGCCACTACAGATGTCTCCCAGACAGTACTTGGCTGAACACATGACTGACGCACATTGGTGAGTTGGGATATACCTTGGAAGCTTCCAGTGTTGAGAGCACCTGAGACGAGACGTTTAAAGCACGTTGGATTATACAGTGCAGGTCAGGAGTGCCGGAGAGACGTCTGTGTACAGGAGAGGTGTTGGAGCCGCAGCCAGGCTGCTGATGTGCTCATTTCCAATCCCGTCCATCCCAAAGTAAATCATCACATCTTCAGCTCAGCCTTCTGTCTCCTGACCATTGTTAATAGTGATAATAATTACTTTTATTATCAATAGCAGTAGTAGTAATAGTAATATTTCAACTACTTCAACAAAACAATTTCCAAAATATGAAATCAGAACTTTTATTGTCACAATGAAATTATGTAGCAAGACCACAAAGGCGCAAAAATAAAGAAAACAAAATACAAGAAAAGAAGAAAAACAATATAAGAACACATGTACACGATGTTTGGGTTACATGAAGCATTGTGGGGGTGTGGTCACCTATTTATGTATGTGCCAGATGACGTAACTTCTATTTAGCCTCAGGCAAAATGTATTTGGAAAAAAAAAATGGTCTGACTCAAGTTCAGCACAATACTGAAAAATCAGTATTGTGCTGAACTTGAGCCAAGCTGTACGTTCATGTAATACCACAAGGTGGCGCACTGAGACAGCTTCATTTACTCAGGCGAGCCATTAAGAGCTCTTATTGATAACCTCCACAGAGAAAACGGTGCGTTTAGTGTGGACTGCTCACCTCCTGCTGGGCAGCCTTTTCCTGTCCACGCTGTGAGCTGAAGGTGGAAGCTCGTGGATGGTTGACCAGAGCACACCTGGGAGGCAGAGGTGGGGAGCTGACGGCTGGAGCGCTTTGAGGAGAGGACCACACAATAAATAACCGAATAAAAGACGGAAATACATGACCCATATGTCGACCTTTGACACGACGAACCGAGATCAGGCTCATCAATGGTTGATGGATCCTATGCGCATGCGTATGTCTCCAAACGCAGAAAAACCATGAGGATTTGGCGCCACCTTGTGTTTTTTCCCCCCTAGTTAAACGTACACATTTTCCTAAGTAAAAAGATATTACACCCGACAAGTATTTTTAAATATTTTTAAATAAAAGGTTTGACTTATCGAAATAAGCCCACCTGTGAGAGCGCAGTCTCAGAAACAACTATTACCTGTGAAGTTCACCGGGTTTTTTTCATCGTACTTGGATGCTGATTGGCCAGAGACAGGTCGTCTCAGGACTCAGACGAGCAAAAGCATCAAATTCTCCTTAGCGCTCATGATCATAAACTTTGTTTTTAGTCATTCATTTTTTAATTAAAATTTTTAGATTTACAAGATTTGATAAATTTTTGTGATTATTTTATAATTATTACGTTTTATCTATAAATAAAAAAAATATATATGCAAAAGCCGACAGCTTTATGATCTCTGAATAAGTAAAAAAAAGAAAAGCAAACGAGCAGCAAATCCCCACAGTGGAGACGATGAAACAAAACAATTAAATTAAATCATTTAGATTTCAGAATAAAACGTGACACACAGATATAGTTGGACTTTTTATTGAAAACCGATGAATTAAATTAAATGAATATATTAACAAATGCCAAAATAACACTGGGATCCATCCCTGGGAAAAATATAGTAAACTAGTGGAGTGAACTTATATAATTTAACATTTAGTGATGGAGCGCCACGTAACACCTGCATCCTCTCACACTGCTTGTTTTTTTTTATAACTCTGTTTTCAGGTCATCTCCAGCGATGGTGAAGTCTACCAAAGGTCAAATATTTAAGGATGAGCAGGAAGGCGAACAGAGGCACTGCGTATAGTCCTAAATGCCGAGCCTGACACTTCTGGACATTTCCCTTACATGAAATGTGTGCTTTTGAACACGGATGAATGCAGAGTGCAAAAATAGATTTTGCAATACAAAAAAAAAAATAAAATAAAATAAAATAGGATTGTCACTTTGTTCTCATTATTTTTCCCACACAAACACTCTCTGACCGACACATGCACACATTCTTTTAAAAGCTTTTGTTGCCCAACCAAAGGCCGAAGCACGCAGGTAGTAACCTCACCAGTG
>VOQK01007787.1:0-12234 GCA_015052645.1 Benitochromis conjunctus | reverse complement strand
TCCTCGGTCCTTGGACATCATTAAGCCCCACTATTCATGCTTGAAGTTGATTCTCTCTCCATGTTACTAAATTTGCCAAGCTACAGTGATTTACTACTCTTTTCAAAACCATACGCCTGGGACTCCCATCTCATCAATCTCTAGTCACTGGTCAAAAATTCACACCCAAACTAATTTTCATGCCACTGTGATCTTACTTTATATTGCACTCGAAGACAAAGGGGACTGCAGGACCCACTCAAAAATTTTAATAAAATCACAAATGAATGTTAATGAAATATTGTAGGATCCACATTATTATAACTTCTTTGGTAGAGAGGAAACAAATCGCCTATATTGCAGCAATCTATCCTGATAGTCTTAGTGTCAGCCTGCAGGAGAGAACCAGGAAATGGACAGGTAGTTTCCCAGGTGCATCACAGCTGTGAACTAATTAGGGAGCATGGCTCAGAATGGTATAAACTGGTCTGGCAGAGTTACCTGCTGGGGCCCGGGCTGCCATGCTGATCTCCTCTGAGGATAACATAACCTTTACCTGAAGGAGGCATAAAGACTTAACTCTGAAAGGCAACCCATCACTCGTGTTTAGCATTTTTGACAACTAAAAAAATAACTGGAGTTATTTATCTTGAGTCTGTTGCATTTAGCGTTTTTACATTTTTTATGTTCTTTTCTATTTTAGTTTGAAAATAAATATATAATTGTATAATCAGTATATATTTATATAAAGTTAAATAAATATATAAACGAATCACATTGCGTGTGTGATTAGTTGTCTTGCTTTGCCGTCTTTGTTTGTTTTTCGGCATTGAGATTGTCGTATCCATCGTGATGTATTTTTCACCTGTGGCTTGTCGGCCTTCCTCGTTTAGTTGGTGTGTTCCACTCCTTTGTTGGTTAATTTGTGTTCTCTGGCTGTGCATTCGGAATCTCTCTTGCATTGAGTTTCTTTTTTTGTATTTTTCCCTTCATTATTCTTTGAACTGCCTTTGTTTAATTTTTGTTTGGATTTGTACCTGCTTTTCTTAAATTCTCTGGCTTTCTTGTTTAATTCTAATACGACTAGTTACATTTTGTTTATTTATTATGCCTGTCACCTCGGTGCTTTTCATTCTTCTAACTTATGCTTTCTCATCACTCCTCTTGTCCATCATGGAGTATATTCCAGTCCCTTAAATTCACCTTGGGCAGTATGAAGATAACAGAGGCTTCCGGAGGAGCCTAAAGCAAGAAAATACAGGTGTATTATATGTCATTTTCTTTTATCAAGCAGTATGACCAAATGACACATCTCCACTTGTCATAATAAACTGGAATTGCCTAAGCCTTATGCTATGGAACCCAGGTTTTCTCAGGTGGCAGATTCACCTCCTCCGTAATGAAAATGAAAGGCATCGTGTTGTCCTGCATGTGAGTTCATTCTTTCCTAATTCCTCCATAAAGTAAACATAGTCCCTGGTAGCCATATGTCTACATGTGAAACAAATCAATTAACAAAGCCAATGAAACTGGGATTTGGTTAAAGCAGATAAAGCAGATGGTGGTTGTCAGTACACTTGATTAAAAACTGAACAATACTGGCAGATATTTTCAATGTTTTCTTAATATACAGTATTAGCCTTCTCATTGGGTAGGAAATAATGGTCACCTATAAAACACTACTGGGTTAACATATCTATATGGTCTAATACACTTGGTATATTCTGGCATTCAGAAGAACTGCCCTCTGTGGGAGTCCATTCAGTGAAAATGTCAGGGCACACAAAACATTTCATAAATATCCTAAAGTGCTCTCTAGGTTTCTTTTGAGGTAGCAGCAATGCAAATGAATGAAGAGCTTTACCTGTGAAATGGGGAAAAATGTCATGTCATGTGGAACTCAGAGATTACTAGTAGAAAACAGAAAATGACACAGCTATTCAGTCCTCTCAATCTAAATAAGACAGTCCATCACTAATCTATACTTGGATTACCAAACCCTAAAAATCTGTTCTCTTTACAGATGTCTATTAGAAAATTTGTAGTTTCATAATTTATTAATGACAGTGACTAGGGATGGACTAATTTAGTTCAGTGGGAACTTACTAGGACTGAACACAATTCAGCTCTCCAGTGTGCAGCATCTGTTTGATAATATTTTGTTGAGAAGGACGGTTACGCTATGTGGAGTACTCTGATAGTGACTGGGAACCCAATCTCAGTATATAGCTTTAAGATTAACTTTGTGATTAATTATTTGATGATCATCTGATTATCTTGGTAACATATAAGCCTCGACCTGGACATTTGTGGGCTATGCTTTAAAGCTGGATCAATATTAGGAAACCGACCAATTTATATAATCCCTGCCAATTCTCAGCGTGTGCAGTATATACACATGCGTCTAAAAGATACTGGAGAGAAATAGAGTCACAAAAAGGAAAGTTCAGGGAAAATTATCAATATTTTTTATGGTAAAGGTAAAATTGAAAAAGCAATTTAAAAAGGACTCAGAAAAAGTACCAATATTTACTTAATATGCAAATGGTAAATGAAGCACATTTATATAGTGCTTTACTAGATTTAGTAGACACTTGGGGTGGCTGTAGCTCAGGTGGTAGAGCGGGTCACCTCCTCACCGGAAGGTCGGTGGTTCGATCCCAGGCTACTCCAGTCTACATGCCAAGTATCCTTGGGCAAGATACTAACCCCATGTTTGCCTACTGGTGATGGTCAGAGGGCCCGGTGGCGCCAGTGTCCGGCAGCCTCGCCTCTGTCAATGCGCCCCAGGGCAGCTGTGGCTACAATGTAGCATGCCATCACCAGTGTGTGAATGGGTGAATGACTGATTGTAGTGTAAAGCGCTTTGGGGTCCTTAGGGACTGAGTAAAGCGCTATATAAATGCAGGCCATTTACCATTTAAGTGAAGTAACCCTACAATTGTAAGGAATTATTCCATTACTTGACAAAAAAATAATTATGAAATAATAATAATAATAATAATAATAATAATACTCCACAGCCATCAAAGGATTTCTGTAATTGGCATTTCCCAGAGTTGGACTGAAGTTTGAGGTGTACAAGGTGAACAGAAATGGCGACCACACAGTCACAAGTGGAGCTTTTGTTAGACAGAACAGTGCCCAAGCTCACATGTTACAATCCGTCTGCTAGATAGTCCAGTATTTACGGTAGATGTGGTCACTGACATGTCCTGTAGCTTCTTCCTCAGCAGCAGCAGCATAGCAGTGTTGAATGCACTCGAGAAATCAAAGCAGGTGATCTTCCCCTTGCACCTGTTACTGTTGAGGTGGCAGTAAGTTCTCTGCAGCATGTAAATAACTGCAATTTCTACTCCCAGGTCTGCAAACTACAGAGGGTCAAGCAATATTTTCACCTGCAATCTCAGATGGTCCAAGACTACTTTCGCCACACCTTCATCACACGTGTTGTGAAGGCAACTGGTCAATAGCATTTTAGCTCAGCTTTCTTCAGTACAAGAACCAGGCTGGGTATTTTCCATAAGACTGGTATCTTATCTTGCTTAAGACTCGGGTTATAAACTTGACTGAAGATCAGAGATAGCTGGCTAGCACAGGTCCTCAGAACTATAGGATTCTGATTAATAAACATATCTCATATAAATGCTCATGCCCAAACTAGAAGAAACGTGCATGCGAAAATATAGATTTCTGTGATAACCCTGTGATAAAACAAGTAGGCTTTCTTTTCTACTCATCAGTTATTTCTGCCTCTATGTTACAAGAGCAGCAGGCTTTACATAATGTGTTGAAATAATAAGCATAATGTTATTTGAAATAAACATATTGTGCAACACAGTAGTGGAGGAAACTTAATCACCAGCTTGACTGCATTCAAATCATAACAACATAGCCATTCCACAAACACCATATGACTCCTGAACTTAATCTAAAAACAAATCAGGGAGTATCTGATTATGCTGGAGGTCTGGCTTTGCATTTCAATTACAGGAACACAAGTGGTTAGGTTGTTCTGCAGTGAGTACAGAAGTACAGACTGCTGCCAAAAGCTGACTTGTGAAGAGAGGGTATGGGAATGGACAAGCAACTGAGTATATAAATAGAAATAAAATAATGTGGTTTTGTTAACTGACTACGGTATTATTTTATCAGATTGATTTAGAATTCTATTAAACAGGGGCCACACGGGCTGTGTGCAAATGGGTCAGCTGGTATTCAAAGACTGCCCAAAGCATTAATGTATGAGCTTAAAAATCTTAGCGCGTTTTTTTTTTGTTTCATGTTATATTTCTACAAGTTTAGGGATGTTGTGCACTAAAAAATTATATATAATAAAATACAAGGGAAGCGAGCAGCTGTGGTTCGAGACATGAAAATTAATTTTAAAAAGTCAAAGACAAAAATAAAACTAAACACTTCTGGAAGACAACATGACATGTGAGCAACAATGCAGAAAACGCTGCATATATATAATCTCTGTTTGGCACTATATGTATGCATATATATGTATACATATGTTTTTTAATATATTTTAGGCCTTGTCTCATCAAGGCAAAAGTCATTCTTGATTTCAGATGTTTTCTATTACACTGCATGCTTTGCAAGTGAAACTTGTGATGTATGAGGAGACATATAGAGTATGTGACTTCTGTCTGAAGTCATATATAAGACTTCAAGTAAGGAATGTATAAGTCATGACAATGAAAACTCTGTGGTCCTTAATTTTTTTCCTTTGGTTGAAAAATCTTAGGCAAACAGCTTTGAATTACAAACGTCTATAATTCAAAGTTGTATTACATGTGAAGTCTTTGAAAAACAAAGAAAAAGGTAAAAGGCAGGCAGGAATAAAGTACAAAAAAGAAATTACAAAAATTATTTTAAATAATTTTAACAATCGGATGTTAAAGAACAATGCACAGCAGATCTGAAATTACAAATATAAAGAGTGGCTCACTTCCATCATGTATCTCAGTGGGCCATGAGAAAGAATCGGTAGCTGGACATCCCATACAAGGAATGCACCCATCACTTATACACTTAGTTTTCCTTTTAGATGTCAAAATATACAGTGAAAATAATGAAGTGATGACAGAAAGAGGTCATGTAGCAACGACATTCTGAACAAAAACAACCTATGCAAGAAAAATAAAAAATAAAATTGTTATTTGACTGTTTTACCCAACTCTTTTTAACTATGTAATGTAGTGCTGAAGGCATCTCAACTGCCTCCAGCTGCCTTATATAAAATGCCAATAGAGACAGTTTATATAGACAACAAAGCTCCTTACCATACATGGAGGGTTCCATCCCAAACACTGTATGCTGAGCAGAAGGAAGGAGGCCGAGGACTAGTGAGTGTCAGAACCACAACCCAGGATGAAATAACAAAGATCCAGTAGTACATTAGAAAGATGCCGACCACTGATCACGTGAATACGTCAGGCAGCAGAAACCCGAGAAGGAAGAGGAGCAAGAAGAGGAACCATCATGGTTGGCAGTGGCTGGTAGGATTGAGAAATTCTACAAGTGGCTGGACAGAGTTGAACTGAAAGACAGCACAGAGCACATGAACGAGCTCTAAGCACAAGATCCATAAAGGCTGGGGTTTACCACACCTGGTAAGACCTTTGGGGCAGGTTGTACAAAGACGCCCCACCCCCGCTTGGCCCACTGCCAAGCAAAGACTCACAGCCTTGGCCAGCCGCTTGAAGAGGTATACCAAAGAGATAGAAGGCAGGAGAATAAACCAGCTGTTCTCCACAGAACCACTCAAGGTGTACTCTCAGTGGCAGGGGAACAATATGAGATCAGCACCACCAAGGCTGGAGACAGAGCAATACTGAAAGAGCATCTGGGAGAAGGACGCCACCTATAACGGCAATGCTCAATGTCTAGTGGATCGAAGAGCAGACCACAGCAACTGCCTGAACAAGGTCCAGTAGCCATCGCAGTGGCAGGCATCCAAGAAAGGGTCTCCAATATGAAGAGTTGGACAGCACCAGACCCTGATATGGTCCACGGCTACTGGCTGAAGAAGCTGACTGGACTCCATGAGCACCTGGCAGTACAAATGAACCAGCTGCTAGTTGATGAAAGACACCTAGAATGGCTAAGTGAAGGCAGTCAGTCCTGATCCCCAAGGACCCCCAGAAGGTACCGGCCCCATCCAACTACCGGCCAATAACCTGCCTCAGTACCACATGGAAGCTCCTGTGAGGCATCATATCAGCTAAGATGAATGGGTACATGAGTCAATACATGAGCAGGGCATCATCATCAAGTGATCTGTCATCACTTCATTATTTTCACTGTTTACAGAAAACTCTGTGCAGAGTATGGCCTGGGAGTCCCGAGGTCAAAATGGGAGACAGCCCCAAGGGTGGTCAAGAATGACCAAGCTAAGATCCTGTGGGACTCCCAGATACAGACAGACAAAATTGGTGATGGCTAACCAGCTGGACATAGTAGTGGTGGACAAGCAGAGGAAGACACTCGTAGTGATAGATGTAGCGATACCAAATGACAGCAACATCAGGAAGAAACAACACAAGAAGAACTCAAAGAAGAGCTCGAGAAGATGTGGAGGGTGAAGGTAACAGTGGTCCCAGTGGCACTCGGTACAGTCACCCCCCAAGCTAGGCAAGTGGCTCCATCAAATCCCAGGAACAACATCTGAGATCTCTGTCCAGAAGAGCCCAGTCCTAGGAATAGCAAAGATACTGCACAGGACCCTCAAACTCCAGGCCTCTGGTAGAGGACCCGAGCTTGAAGGATGAAAGACCGCCCACAGGGGTGAGAGGGGAATTTTTTTCTTTTTAGTTGCAATAACAGGAAATATACACCAAACACCCCTTGCACAATGGTCTTCTGGTGTATTGTTAAAACCACACAATAATATCAGTTACACTAAACCACAATTCTCATACAAACACACACACACAACCTGTAAGCCAGGAGAAAATCCTCTCTATGTGAAAAGATGATTTTGATGATTTGCAGAACCTGACCACTGGCTTGTTAATGGCTCCAAAGAGCAACTATGTCGTTCAGTATCATTGAAATAAATCAGCCAAATTTCTTATCAGCTTAAATCTGTACATATGGATTTTTACTGCATATTATTCAATACCTCTGACACTGTAATAGAAGAGCTATCATAATCTGCAGTAATACCAGACATCAGTCAGCTAACAATTTATCCACAAGCCTTTAATAGTCCAAACTTTGCTCTGCTGTCATTCTTTTGCAATAAATGTCCCAGTATAGACAGGATGATAATGATGAATATGACCCTCTTTTAAATCAATGCATTCATCTCTCTATGAGAATCCTACTGAGACCTGTCACCTAAGAATGCATTATGAATTAGGATTCATAAATAATTGGTGAGAAAACAGTGTGGGGTAACTGCATGAGGATTGAGAATGACATGTTGAAGAAAACCAAGGGAAAAAACCTCACCTTGACACCACATATTGTGTGAAAATAGCCTTTCGAGAATGCAACTAATTCAAAACATTGATACCTGCCATTCAGTCCCATTTGGAGTAATTGTTAATTGATAACAACAGATTCCTACATGTGAAACTGGAAATAAGACATTGCACATAAATTAGCAGTTTATCTTGGCAGAATCCAGATTGTAAATGTCTCTGCAGTGTAACACCACCAACATCACCAACTGCCTTCTTGTAAACAAAGCCATGATGCATACCCTGCCATATGCTGCCAGAGTTGATGGCTGAACCAGTGAGGCGAGGGTAATGAATGTGCCAGACAGAAGTGGAGCAGAGATCCAGGTCAGGGTGTCTGTTTAGAGGCACATCAGGACCAGCTCTGCACAGCATCTCTCCTCATAAATGTGGTAGAATATATTAACTTAATGAAAAAGCAAGGCATGCACTGACTGTAAATTTGCCAGCAGTTCCCACCAGCACCAAGACACTGCATGGTGATAAAGTGGTGTCTTCCAGGGTGTATGAGGGTCCCATAAAAGGGGCTGAGTTTGTGTAATTGATATCATATATCCAATCTCATACTTCTAGGATGCTGGCATTAAATTACTCGGCCTTTTCTTTTCCTTTTTTCAGCTCATAGGCTGATGGGCACTTAAGCAACACAGCTGATTCTTTTAGTGTAAAACATTTTGTTCTGAAAAAGCCTTAGGTAAATTGTTATAAAATATTGAGTCAGTTGCCTAAAATGTCTGTACTTTGACTTTCCAAGAAATCCAGAGGAAAAAGAACCCATTTGCACTTATCGTTATATTAGATGGTTGGTTAAAAAAGAAAAAAGGTCTGTCTTCAGATTTCACAGGCTAGATAGAATGAAAGCTTGAAAATACCTTTAAAATAGAACTAATGTTTTTTGGGCGTGATACTCAATGCACCTTTAATAAACTCTATTTTTTTAGTGCCTAGAGAAACGATTAAGTGTCATTGGTGTCTGAAAACATCTATTTCTTCCACAGTAATCCTTTCAAAGAAAAGTGTGTGACATTTATATATTTCAAACTCACGGCTTTGAGGGAAAGCGACAGTATAATGTATTGCTTGCCCAATACAGCTTGACATTGCAATCCCCTTGCTGTTGAGTCCTAAATTCACCCAGCAAAGTTTTCCCCAAACCAAAAAGTCGACCGCTTTTTTTTTCTTCTTTTTTTTCATTAGACAGCACGTCTGCACTTTGATCCTCAAGACTTACAGAGTTCAAAAGCTGCATAAAATGGTGTTGTATTCACTTTGAAGTGGCATCTATTTTAGGTAACATTTGACTCTCAAACATTTGAAAAACATATCCACACGCCAGTTTCAATGATAAATTCATTATTATTTCTGAAATGCTACATACGTTTTTACTTTTAGTACAGACAAATTAAAAAAATAAACATATTATTGTTGCAACATGTATTCTTCTTGCATTGTAACAAGAAGCATTGTTTACGAAATAACATATACGGTGCTGTCATAAGAAGGCCTTTCAAGATGATGGATGAACTCAAACAGTGAGTTGGTCAAGGTAAAAACAAAGACTGTTTTTACAGATTCTGATTAATTAGCGCTTAGGGTTTACACACAAGTGTTGGTTTTACACACAACAGCAGTGATGATCAGTGATGATTCGTCTTCGGCAGCTAATTGTCACTTTTGCTCATCAGCCACTGAAGTGATAAATTAAGATGGCTGGCAGAATTGGTGACAAGACAGCTGTTCATATTTGGAGCTTGTGTTATTCCTTTCGTTATTCCTTCATTTTGAACAGGCATTTCTCTTATTCAGTAGGGAGTACTTCCCACCAAGCTGCAACTTTCTAATGATCTCTCAGTGGAGTCAGAAATTCACTCCTCTCATTGTGAAATTGTACAGCTTACTAGCTAGTACTGCACTTCCACACTTTAGGCCTGTGCTTGTGATTACCTTTTATTGTAGCTTTATCTGCAAGCCCTGAATATTATACAAGTAAAACATATTCAATTCAATTCAGTTTTATTTATATAGCGCCAAATCACAACAACAGTCGCCTCAAGGTGCTTTACATTGTAAGGTAGACCCTACAATAATACATACAGTGAAAAACCCAACAATCATATGACCCCCTATGAGCAAGCACTTTGGCGACAGTGGGAAGGAAAAACTCCCTTTTAACAGGAAGGAACCTCCAGCAGAACCAGGCTCAGGGAGGGGCGGCCATCTGCTTCGACCGGTTGGGGTGAAAGAAGGAAGACAGGATAAAAGACATGCTGTGGAAGAGAGCAAGAGATTAATAACAAGTATGACTGAATGCAGGGAGATCTATTAAGACATGGTGAATGAGAAATGTGACTGAAAAGGAAAAACTCAATGCATCAAGGGAGTCCCCCAGCATGATTGTATTGTACATCTCTACAACTTATTTATATTGGCGGTGAAGATGTGGGACAGTTGTGACAAGGAATTAAGGCTGCATAATTCAATTTGTGACCCTAAGAAAAAAAAGGTTTAAAAGAATAGCCCTTTTTAAAAGTCTACTGTAAATACACTAACCAGGAACTATTGCTACAGATTGATTCTCTGCACATCCCAAAGTAAGGTTTAATTATATGTTGTTAGATGGTATTTATGCAGCACGGGATCCAAGGAAATGTTGCAGAGAAAAAAAAGGAAAGTAGGGAATAGAGTGACGAATTACATTCTACAGAAAGTAAATAAGTGAAGTAATGGTTTTACTTGAAACAAACAGACAAACTGAAAGTGAATATCTAATTAGTCACCCTCTGTAAATGTTTGGTCAGGACTCCATGATGTTCAGCTCCCTTTATCACAGCAGTATCTCAGAATAATACTTTATTATTAGTATAGTACTATACTAATGATAAAAAATATTCAGATTATCACCCACAAGAGTTATACATAAGACATTCGTTCGTCATATGGCCATTTTAGGATCCCAGTCTATACACTAGTACACTATTTAATATTATTATATTAAGCAATATTTGGCTACAACAGCGTGCGATAATAAAGTGACTTTTTTTAAATCACATAATTAATTCATTACGTAGGATTACATAGGTTCTCACACAGTTTAAGTATTATCACCATTTCACCACCATATCATGTTTCACATTTGCAGGTGTGCAAAATTGGTAAACATTGAATTTTATCAAGTCGCAGCTTTTTTAGTACTAATCGAGGAGGTAATTACTTTTCTTTATTAGATGTTCTCTGTGTTTTATCTGGGTACTCCATTAGCCAGTGAATAGGCATCCCAATACTATGTTTAGATCACTTACTTTTAAACAGTCTATTTGTTTAGCGGGTATTTTTAAAAATTTCTTCTAACATTAATGAAAAACCACTGAGTTTCCACTTTAACCACATATTGCGAAAGCCTGATTCTTATTTTTAAGGCTTGAACTTTAGTGTACAGGATATTATTTCAGGAAACTCTTTGTGATGGATACTTGTTTACAGCAAAATGCTGCCTCTCAATTTTTCTATATATTAACTGAGGCCAGTTGCCTTGACATGCATTTGAAACACTAAAAGAGAGTGGAGCTGCAGATCTGCTGTCCACAGCATCGCTGAGCAAAACAACTTAATGGTCTATTCACAAGCTGATGCACGACCTTGTCTTCTGTGTACTCAGAAATTCAAAATACAGCCTGAATCGCCCTTAAAAGCCAAAGGGATTGCTTTTCCATTAAAAGCGGAGTGACACTGGTTTTATGTTTTTCTCTGTCCTTTGTTATAACCTCTGCAAGGGCACAGAGCTCTTCACGAATGTTACAAGTGGATTAAAAAATCTTTTTGTGAGCACTTCCCACATATCAGTATGAGTCACTACGTTGTTTCATACTGGAACTGGTTTTTGATTTCAATCGTGCAGTTGGGTAGAATTTTCGCAGATTGGATTTTGAAACCTTTTCTGTCGCCTGTTTGTTTGATTTGTGATATAAATTTCTGTTATGACATTTTGTGATCATGCAGTCTTTCAAATCTCCGAGCAGACTGCTGGCACTCAGACTGTCATCGTAATATCTGTGTTATTTGCTAGTGTTGCTGGCTGATGTGTACACATTTAAGGCAGTTGACACGAGTCATTTCTGCCCACACACTAACCCTAAGGTAACATGTGGCATTACGATTAAAGAACATCCCAGCCTATCAACTAACTAAACACATCCTCACAACTAAACGATAGAATAGGTTAATTGCTCGCCACTGCTGCCAAGCACTCGCACGTAGGAAAATGCAGGATTTTTCTCTGATGAAAGGTTGTATTGAATTCCACGTGCTGAAAATGTGTAGAATCTATTTTAACTTCTTTTGCTGAAAGTAAGAAAGTCATTTTGTTGACTGAACCCAATCAAAAAGCAGCTGAAAACTGGAATTGAATTCACAATAGCTTTATTCACTTTACATAAAGTACATAGGTCATCAGAAATAAACAAGCAAACATAAAGTTAGGTTTTAAATAACTGCCTCAGGCTGCTCTTCCCATCCATCCACCATCTTCCACTTATCTGGGGCCAGGTCGTGGGGGAAGCAGCCTAAGCAGTGAAGCCCAGACCTCCCTCTCCCCAGCCACCTCCCCCAGCTTGTCCAAGGGTACACCAAGGCGTTCCCAGGTCAGCCAAGAGATATAATCTCTCCAGCCTGTCCTGGGTCTGCCCCGGGGCCTCCTCCTGGTGGGACATGTCCAGAATACCTCAACTAAGAACCATCCTTATCATATGCCTGAACCACCTCAGCTGGCTCCTTTCAATGTGGA